>JAHWFP010244189.1:92930-133924 GCA_023313725.1 Lithobius niger
AATGTTGAAAGCTTCGATTTTGAAACTATTCAATGGCTGTATCGCAACCAAACGTAGCACCCCTCTGGGCAGTTTTTGGAGGGGTGGAGCGTGCCAGGATGACATTCTGACACCCCCGCCCCATTCCACTCCTCTTCCCACCCGGCGAGCAGGTGACGTCAGAGGAAGAGTCTGCCACCAGACTTGGCTCAGTCAGATTGACTAAGCAGTCAATAAATGAATTTCAAACTTAAAACTCATTTTTGTTTGCTGGCTATCCTGGGCAAGGAAGAGTCTTTGCAGTTCGTTGGGTGTTATCTTGTGACATTGTTCTAAGACGATTAAACCTACTGCACTTGTAATTAGCGACATTGTTTGAATCATTTGAATCATATTCAAATTGACATATTCAGATTTTGACACTGGTCTGAGGACAAAAATAGACAATTTTAACTTGATTAAAATTAGTTTTTACTATCCTAAAATACTTACCTCTAGTAAGTGCTAACATCGTTTTCGATTTGATTTTCTATCTGATTTGTAAACCCCTTAAAAGTTTAAAACACTTGCAATGCAATGAGGTTAGCCTATATGCCACTTGGTGCGCAACAATCGTTGCCCCCCAACAATGACACTTCGTTTTCCGGAACCCACAACTCGACACTATCAAGTTAAAATTGTCGTTTCTTACTATCTGTAAAATACAAACCTCTAGTATGTGCTGAATTTGTCCAATAGGCCGGTGGGACAGCACGAACCCTGCTATCTCTCGTTGCATTGCACTCTATATGAACAACACATCACACTTTAAACACTGCCAGCAAAGATCCTTCACCCACCTCAGCACTTGTCTCGGGCGAGGTCCTCAGCCATGGACTGTGATCCACCGCTGGTGATGACAGCTGTCCATCTTTCCACTGTGTACCAGGTGCATTTCCCCACATCTTCTTCACCAGGAAAAAGTCCATGTGGGCCAACTCCTCAACACTCCTCATGTTGGGGTGGAATCTCTCCAGTATGCACTCTAGCAGGAAGCTTTCCACCATTGCAACACCAAACACTGCCTCGTGACGTGTCACTTGAACACTTACTGCTTTTGCCCCGCCTTCTCTCTCCCATTTAGAGAAAGTTCCAGCGGGCACGATGACACTGCAACACTCCTTGTGTTGTGCCATCTCTTCTCCACTGTGTACACAAATTTCACTCACTCAACAACACTTCCAGCTGCCACACGGGGACGCTCCAGACCACTCCCACTCCCCACATTTGTATCGCGCAGATAATGGGCGATGAAGGTGTTCTTGTTGGTCCAAGAGCAGACAGCTACCACATTATTAAGCAGGGTGGCAGACGCGAAGGCCCAAGACGCAGCCAAAGCCCTCAACTCTTGGGCCTCACATTCGGCGGGATGTCCTAATGATACGGTCCTTGTTCATATGCCCGCTTGACGACCTCACAGATCCATTTCCCTATCTTTGCCGGTGACAGTGGTAAGGGAACGACACCTCCAGATGCTTGATCCCATTGCAGAAACAATGGAGTGGAGTAGATCCTGTTCACCCCGAACATCCAGACTGCTCCGTCAAATTGGTCCTGTCTAAATAAAGGCGGAGAGCCCGAACCGGGTATTGGCTCCATTCCGTACCTACTGGATCAACCACTGCCCATGTGAGTATCCTATGTAAGATCCTTTAAGTGCTTTTAAGATTCTTTAAGTTCTTACAGGAAGAGCAAAACTTACAAGATCCTGTAGGATCCTGCTAAAATCCTGTCAAGACCCTGCAGGATCTTGCACCTAATCTTATGCAAGATCCTGTAGGATCCTACAGGGTCTTACTTTGGCAGGATCTTGCAGGATCCTACATGATCTTGTACCAAGATCTTGCAGGACCCCTGTAAGAACTTAAAGGATCTTACAAGATCTTATATAGGATGCTCACATGGGTGGCTTCAATGCCTTAATTACCCAAGACTCGGGGGCCACATCTGGTCTTTTGAGTATTCGCACAGAATTTAGCTGGAAAAACCAACGTCACGGATGACCCATCTCGAGCAAAACGGATGTTCTTGCTATCTCTCACCAGAGCAGCCAGCTCACTCTGCCGGGCCGCTGTAGCCAGAGCCACCAAGAAAAGAGTCTTCTGTGACAGTAGAAGCAACAAAGCTGAACAAAGAAGTTCGTAAGGCGCCAACTCCAGACTGGCCAACACGAAGAGCAAGTTCCATTTGGGAAACAACTGTTTAGTCCTCGGTCTTGCATTCACAAACGCCCGAACCAGGTGCAAAACATGTTCACTGGCCACCAGCTTCTTATTACCCAGGATCGAGAAGATGGAGTTGATGGCCGTCTGGTACCCCTTGATGGCAGTCGGGGACAAACCTTTGGCAAAAAGTTCTTCCAGTTAAGGACGACAAAGTGGCTTCGGTAGGGTCCGTTGGATCAAATCCCTTCTTCTGGAACCAGAAATACCAAATTTTCCACCTGGCCTCATAGTTCTTCCTCATCTACAAACAGAGGCAACCCAACATCCGCTCCGACACCTCAGTGGAAAAATCCTCTCCTTCCAAATTCCTCATCACAGTCTCCACCCGTGAAGATGAAGCATAGCGGGACAAGGGTGGGTCAGGATAGAGTCCGAGAGGGGGTAGAGGTAGCGGGTCCTCTTTCGATAGTTCCACTAAGTCTGGATACTACGATGCAGCCGGCCAGAGTGGTGCCACCAGAATGTATTCTCTCGGAGACTTGCGAATCTTGTTCAAAGACGCTTGCAGAAGCTAGAACGGGGGAAACGGGTAAGCTGACAGGCCTGTCCAGTCGATGGAGAGCGTCCGTGGCCCACACCGTCGAGTCCGGAAACGGCGAAACAAAGTGTGGGAGCTGGCAGTTGTAGCGTGTTGCAAACAGGTCCACCCAGGGCCTTCCCCACACCAAGAACGAGCTCTGGCACAGACTGGGATTCAACTTCCATTCCGTTGTGGGAGTCCTCTGATGCGACAACTCGTCTGCTAGAACATTGAGATTCCCTACTATATGACGCGGACGCAGGTTGAGGTGCAGGGCTTCGCACAGCCGAAACAGCAGAGTGGTCTCTTCCATCATCAACCAAGAACAAGTCCCTCCGCCGTTCTTGATGTGAGCCACCGTCGACGTGTCGTCTGTCATGGCAATCACTGTCTTGCCGCGCAAAACTCCTTCCCAGGCCTGCACCGCCAGGCGAATAGCTCGCATCTCCAGAACATTGATGTGCAGCTGGCTCTCCTCTTCCGACCACACTTCCGCCTTCATGAGACCCTCGAAGTGCGCCCCCCAGCCAGTGAAGGACGCGTCCGTGAAGAGAAGTCCATCCGGCGTAGGGTCCTGAATCGGCACTCCCCGGCAGGTGTTGAGAGGGCTGGGCCACCACTGAATGGTGTCCACCGTCAAATTGTCCAGAGAAATCACGTCCCGCCAGGACCGACGAAGCTGCCACTCCTGGTTCCTGAACCAATGCAACGGTATGGCTTTCCATTCCTTGAACGGAACCAACTTGGCGCAGGAATCGATAACACCTATCACTGATGCCAGGTACACGGCCATAATCTCGGTGGCCAGCTGCAACTGTTCCATCCGATCCTGTACCTTCTCCACGTGTTCCTACGACGGCCGAACCGTGAACTCTTCTGTATCGAACTGGGCGCCAAAGAACACAAACTGCCTGCAAGGAACTAGCCTGGACTTCTCCAACTTGACACCTAGACCCAGAGTTGTGAAGACATGTCGACACCTGTCCGATTGCCACCCGAGTACTTCATCCGACTGATGGCGGAGCAACCAATCGTCGATGTAGTGTGCTCGAATGTCCAGGCGATGCAGAAACCCCAAAACCGGACGAAGCACTGCAGTGAAGACATGAGGGCTGGTTGCAATCCCGAAAGGTAGGACACGTTACTGGTGCGATTGACCTCCTACAAATAGGCGAAACAGTTGTTGAATCCCCCGGTGAAACAGAACGTGCATGTATGCATCCTCGAAGTCGATGGCAATCGTGAAATCGTTCAGCTGCATCGCTTCCCTGACCGACTGAATCGTTTCCGTCTTGAAATGCTGCTTCTCTGTGTTGGTTCAGCTGTCTGAGGTTGAAGATCAGTCTGCTCCCCCCGCCCCCTTTCCAACGACACGTGCCGGACCCCAAAAAACCGGAGTTGGCGGGGACTGGCTGTACGGCTCCCTTGTCCAGCAAAATGAGCACCTTTTCTTGAAGCTTTGCATCGAAGGGGCGTCTGGTGATCGGGGGGGGGGTGTCCAAAGTCAGCGCTGGTTTGGACACAAATGGTGGCGAATAGCCTTTGCCTCCAATGGACAGAGTGAACACGTCGTCTGTGATGAGTTTCCAGTTGTCCACATGATGACGAATCCTTCCCCCTACCTGACGGTGAGAAGTGGAGGAAGGTGAAGGGGGAAAACATCAATACCTGCTCCTGCGGGGACGACCTCGAAAGGTACCCCTACCATGTTGTGAGAATCCACGAAAACGTCCCCTGCCTTGAGAGGGGATGACGCCTAGAAAGGGCGACCTTGGCTGATTCTGATTCTGGCTTTTCCTCTCCTGTGGCATGGTCTGTTGCTGAGGCTTCTGAGATTTAGGCTGTGGCTGTTTTGTCTCCTCCGAGAAGTTCCCAAAAGACGCCGGGAAAGTGCCAAACTTCCTTTTCTTCGGCCTCGAGGTCTTCTGCAGTGGCTTAGCCTTGTCCTTAAGCTCCGGGGCCAATGATAGCAGCTTCCCATCAGAACGGTCCTCCGAACGATGAATTGGCAACAAGCGTAATCGTGTAAGTACATTAGTCGGGGTGTTGACCGCCGATTGCAAAACCGCATCTCTCCTCCTGAAGACCATATTCAACAAAAGAAACCGCCTTTTGAAATGAGGAATCCCTCTTGGCAAAGCCACAAAAAGCCAACTCTGGGTATGAAGCCACAAGACGCTTAATAGCTGCAGCAGATGCCGAAAGAGCAATTTCCGCGTGAAGAGTTGGTGCAAATGGTGTTACACAAAATCGCCTCATCCTCTTCATAGAAGGCCATTGGAAGGGACACTGCACTTCAAGATAGAATTAGCATCTTCCTTTCCTCTCAATGTGTCCTGAGGGAGTAGGGGTGGATACAAGACAGGTAATGTATATTTTCGTTTAGGCAATAGAAACAAAATCTAGCCGGCCTGCTGGGGCCAGAAATTTTCTTTCTATTGCTGACAAATACCGGTATATACATTACCTGTCAATTTAGCTTTTGCAGAAGACCTCGTCAAAAATGGCGGTGGGCACCACCTGACGGGTTCCCTAGGGTTTCGAGGTTCCCCGAAGTCACAGACTTGCAAAAGGTAAGGAATGTCAAGTTTCCAAAAGGGTGCGTGGGAGGGGGGGTGTTATCCTTTGAACAGTGGACAGTGTCAGGAAGGATGAGACATTACTCGAGTTCATCCAGTTTCCTTCAGGAGGAGAACGGGGTAGTGAGTGAAAGTCAAAATGAGTCATGTTGTGAACAAGTTCTATAAAAGGACAGTATAACGCCTTCCGAAGTGGGAAAGTTTCATAGACATTCTAGGGGTGTGTCTTCTTTTGGTGGAAATGAGACGATCAACCGCTCAAAATTCATCAATGGTGTGAAAGGCGATTTTCTCTGATATTGGTGGTCCAGTTTCAGAGAAATCGTGGGAAGTGTACGTTTCCTTGATAAGTTTCGTCAACAATCTTTTCACAAAAGCGGGAGTGTCGATGGATTCTCCTTCCTGTTTTTTTTTTTCCTTAAAAGTGTTAGGAAGGAGAATGACGGAAAAAATGGTGACAGCTGAAAGAATCATGACTTTTTATGTTTGATTGGAGTGAACTGAATGGGCAGAAGACGATGGATTATTACATTTTTCGCTGAGATAGTGGATTTCCATGTTTTTTTGGGGAGTAGAATCATGGAGGATTCATTTTGCCGCCTACAGGCGGAGGCTGCAGCACCTCACTGGTTTCAATGAGGTCCCCCCACCCCCTCCCTTTTTTCTAGAGTGTAACATCCAGCTTGTGAATTTTGTTTCACAATTTCTTCTGGTGATTAATTTCAACAGAAGGAGGGAAACTGGGCTCGAATTCCCAATTTTACTATTATTATAAAGGAAGATCACAAGATTTGTGACCTGAAGTTTGACTTATAATGGAGTGAAATCGTCTGCGTTGTCGAACTGCCAGGTCGAAAAGGCTGAAATTTTCTGCAGGAAGTGCTGCACAAGCGCTCCTCCAATCTTGAGCCACCACGTCATAAGAAGTGAAAGATTTAGTTGTGGGTGGCGCCATTTCCTTGTTCGTGGATGCGGTTGAGTCTGTTGAAACGTAGGTGATCGTAGTACGTCAGCATTAGTTGGTTTTGAAACTAACAGAATTTGTGTAGGTTCTTTGGCCTTTGGGTGACGAGGGCAATCATGAGGCATCTTCCTCGAAGTTTTTAGTAAGGTTCTTGGAAGCCGAGGTGACTTGCCGCAACTCGGCTTGAGGGAAGCAGAAAAGTGGCACGAGTGACGGCGAGCACTCGGAGGTAGGGAAGAAACGTTCCTTATCTTGGCGTTAGCCAGTTGAAGTTGAAAACGGAGGTAGGAGTTCTTTCGTCCGAATTCAGTTACTTCATCTGCAAGTTGTTTATTTTTATCGTGTGAGGCTGCACCTTCATTAGAGCTCGGTGATGGCGGTGAGCTTTTTTTTTGTTTGAGAGGTGTAAGCCGTTTAAAATATCATCTCGTATCGAGGATGGTGCTGGTTTTGTCAACAAGGAAGCCGATGTGGCTGGGGCGTTCGGTTTAATACAATTCAACCCTGAAATGGTTGAAATTGGATGTCCGGGAACCATTTAATGCAATGAAAAAGGCTGCAGGCCAGTTTCTGGGGTGTAAGAAACTGGCCTGATTCGTGGCACAAGCGATGTGTTTTCTCCAGTGGGTCCACAATGGGATGAGAATCCTGTTTTGATGCAACTGATGAATTTGATGACACATTAGCAGTCAAAGGCGTCGTGACGATGTTGGTTTTAAACTTCCTCGGATGAGCATTGTTTCTTAGCATTGTGTTTCTCAACATTGGCCGAGGACGAAGCTCTTTCAAATCGTTTTGGAGGGATGTCTGACTGTCTTTTAGCAGATGAAGAGGCGGAGGACATTCTATCTTGAACGGATAGGTTGAGAGGTGAAGACTCAAGAACTTTCCAGGAGTTGACGGGACGTCAGGACCGGCATAATTTCTGCCTTTCCATTTGACAGAGTTGATCTGCAATTGTTTTTGTTTTGCTACTATTTTTCTCCAATCCGCAGAGCTGATAGCCATGCAGATACGCATGAATTTGAAAAATAGCTACATTTGCGGTGTTTCCCATCTGCAGTGGAGGGGGGGGGGGGTCAAGGCAGAACCTGCTTGCCACAATCCCTACGCAGTTGCATTTGTCCAGGGATCTTGGCACAAATCCAGCAGCGGCCAGAGAACCAGCGTGAGCTGTGTAGTTGACGAGAGGATGTGTGCCACAGTGCTTCGGCAATCGTTGAGTGGTTGATCATAAGGTTTGAGGATGAAAAGAGAAGTTAAATGTGCTGAACGATCAGAAGCAACAATAATAGAGTAGAGAGATTCCCGCCAAGATGCTTTCGTTTTGAAAAGCATTGTGGGAAGCGATACGGAGTTCAAATTTCTCACGAAAGGGCGTGTGAAACCACCGCAGAGTTTTTAGCATCATGAGTGGTCGATCAGAAGTTTTGAGGACGAAAGAAAGTGAAATGTGCTGAACGATGAGAAGCAAAACAACAGAGCGGAGAGATTCCCGCCTAGATGCTTTCGTTGTTGAAAAGCATTGTAAGAAGCGAGCGAGAGTTAAATTTTTAACGAGGTGGCGCCACAGCCGTGGTATTCGACATAGAGTGCAAGCGATGAGAATAATTCGTCTGCGGAGAACTTAAAAAAGTCTTGTGATGTATGTTTGCTTCGTCTTCATTGGATCTCAATCATTTTTTTTTTAAAGGAGAGGGTTCGTTTGTCAAAAGGGAAGGAGGGATGGAGGTCGAACTATCGTGAGAACGTGATTTCGTTCATATGCGAAGCTGTGTCATTGTTGTGGCGGAACCATGGCCAACGTCAATGAAAATGCAGCTTAGTTGAGAAGAGAATGTCCTGTCTTAGTCGTGGCGTATGTTTACAAACGTGAAAACCGGTCAATGGCCAGGTCAGCAAGTCAGACCTCGAGACGGTCATTCCTCGGTGGCGGCAATGTCAGACAGTTAAAAAACGCTTCGACAGACCAAATCTGATCTGGGAATAGCAACGATAGACATGCTGTATGCATGAACACTACAGTCATGAGGGTTCAGGAGCAAAGTTCAGTTTATGCAATGAAGAAAATGTTGGATTTTAATTCGTTCCATTCAAAAAAATGTTAATGCTTCTTGTTTGAGCCAAGGCAAGGGCATCAGTTTCACTGTTGTCAATGAGTATGTTGTGTCCAAAAGCAAGTTTCCTCCATAGTGTACGTAGTGCAACGTGGATGGAGTCAGCATCAACGCCAGAGCGCTTAAGTTGTCGTGGGTGTTCCATTATTTTTTTGGCCGAAGAAGCGCCCTCGTTGCGATTGCGGGAAAAACCGACGTTCATATTCTAAATTGCTTTGTGCCTTGAATTTATGTTAAAAGCTGAGCAATAAATGGACGAGTGGTAAATGCCATGGGAAAACGGGCGAGAAGCTTGTGTCATTTGGAAGATGGCGGCGAACCGTGTTTTCGTTTCCTGTTGTTGCCGTGCCGAATACTTTCGGGTTGAACAGGTGTGCGAGAAGCTTGTGTCATTCGGAAAATGGTGGCAAACCGCACTTTCGTTTCCTGTTATTGCCATCCTGAAAGAGGTTGAAGTGGTGTGCTTATTGTAGCTGTTAAGGTTGATTCCATTGGAAAACTAGTGAGAGCGACGGCTTCCGTGTCTGGACCGAAAGGCGAGTTCTGGTGTCCCTTTGCAGTAACGAAAGGAGAACTCCAACATCAAGGAGATCTTTCGCCTTTTCTTCTATTTTCGAGCGTCAGCCATCTGTGAGATACAGACTTCCCAGCCGTAGGGTGATGGTAAAGGTCGAGTGCAGAGGCCGTGCTTTGCATTGTCACTGAGCTTGTCGTAGTCGAAATCATCTTTCGATGAGATTTGATCGCCAAATGGTTAAGAGTGGTTACAAGAGCGCCGAGAGGAATGGGACGAAAGATCTAAGGGAGTCTAGAAAATGGGGAGATACTGCTTCAGTTTCCTACTTGTTTTCGGATATACATTCAATATCAATCTGGAGTAAGCATTTTTTCATTTGTGAAGATCCAAGTGCAGGGGTCATAGCCGGTTTGGGGGGGGGGGGGGGGGAATAGGAAATAATGAATTTTTCACTAAAAAGTAGGTAAAAATAAGGAACTTTCAGCATAATATCAGGGCTCAATAACAGTAAATGTGATAAAAGCTTACTCGTTTCAAGAGCATTCTTAAATCTAGGCTACCAAAATATCTTTATAAACTTGATCCCATGGCAGGAGCTGTAAAAAAGTAGCTCTTCAAGCTATACAGCGATGGCTCTAGTTTTATTTGGGGGGGGGGGGGGGGGGGCAGGGAACCACCGCCAGACAAGTCTGACATGGTCGTATTCGTGACAAAAGAATGTTTTAGACAGGGCAAAAAGAAGGCCAGGAAAGGGACAGAAACGGGCATAAAAATGGTAAAAAAAAAAGAGACAAGCTCAAAAAGGGTAAAAAAGAAGTCTGACAAGCAAAAAAAAAAAAAAAAAAAAAGATCTCCAGAAACAACACCTCAGCGTGCCCTTTTACAAACGTTGCCCCTGCCCTCTCGGTGGACCGTGCACGCTACTGGTTACAATGTTAAAATCGGTCACAATTTCGCGAAAGTACAAATTAAATTTTTGTTGTAGGACCCAAGATCAACATAAGTTCGACCCGCGATGATACATGGTGACGTTAATACAGAACACTTAAGGTTTTTAATACTCATTCATTGTATCGAGATACAAAATTACAAATAGCTAATACTAAATTTAAACAGTGGAAATATAACAGTACTTATCCAACAATTTATGCTTGGACGTTGATGGTGGACTTGTGAGAACAAAATGGCCGCGCAAGACAATTTACCGGAAGTGATGCTTTTCAACGCGTACGCGCAGAACGCCTCGTTGCGTTGAAAACAAGTCAGGGACCGAGTACGCCAATGAAGTTCGTGCCTTACGTACATTGAACTCAAATATTATACGTTAATTACTTAAATTTACAAACAAAATAAGCATGGCTGAAAAAAAGGAGGGAACTGTGCATCTGAAAACAGGAAAAAATTAGGAAAATAAGGAATTAGAAAGAAAAAGTAGGAAATAAGGAAAAAGTAGGAACTCTACGACCCCTGCAAGTGAAAAAAAAGGTAGAGTCAAATGCCATCGACGGCATTTCCGCATGGGACCAGAGAAGAGTTGGTTGTGTTGACAGCAGACCCATCCAATCCATTGAGAAGCGAGGCTGAAAAGCCTGGAAAAGGAGAGTCTTTCATTAGAGGAAGTGGCCGCCCCGAAAGACAGCGCCGGTGACGAAGATCGAGGGAAGGATGCAGCGAAAACTGCGGCTGAAGGTGCTGGGCGGTGAGAGGCACATAATGTCTTTCCTTTAGAAGTGGCTAGGAAGACATCACCAACATCACTGTCTTTAAACATGTCTCATTACTCAGTTTTCTCATTAGTACTGTAAACTTGTTTGACGGGTGTTTGGCACTAGTTGGAATACCGTATAGACTCGCTTATAAGCCGCACCCCGACTTTATGAAGACCAAAAAGAAAAAAAGAAAAGAAAATCACACATATAAACCGCAAATTCACGAGATAATTGACTTTTATTTTTTCCTTAATGTTTTACCAAGCCACTGTAAAATATGCTGAAAAGCCAACAATAGCAAATAACACAGCAAATACAAAGCCTCAATCGCTAGTCACTGTTACTTGCTACTTTGTCATCTTCAGAGTTAACAATACTGCTGCTTTTGTTGCCCGATTTAGCACCATTTCCTGGAACTTCATGTTCTGCAGTTTTGTCTGCAGGCTTAAGCCACAAGATGTCATCCCCTGTTCCATTAGGAACGTTGCTGATGCAACATTTTTTGAATCCTTTTTTTTTTAAATGCAAGTTAAATGTTTTTTTTTTTAGAAATAACTTTGGAATGGATGCAGCTAGTGACTTGTGGTTTGCATCATTGGCTTATATGCGAGTCTATACGGTACATTTGGAAAATCTTGTGGTTTATCAACTTGTAAAAAAAAGCCTTTTTTCCGTACCTTGCATAATGCTACGAAAACTGCCTCTGGGGTCACCAGCGAGACAGGGTTGGTGGCAGGGCGCCCATCTTCTGGGGCCGTCATCTAGCATCGTCCCCCTGGCGCATGCCGATTTTGGCCGTGATCCGAGCACTTTTCATTTTTCCTGCGTTGAACAGTAAAATTTGGGAATAATTCCGTACCACCCACACATGGGGGCCACTCTGTATCACATCACAATTTGCACCACTAGTTACACTCTCGCGATGGGAAATTAAATTAGCCTCGCAGTTCAGCGACACAACAGGGTTCGTACAGCAAGACAATATTTTTTCAAGCATTTTCCAGTATATTGTTATTCAGTTTTACAGTATATTGTAACAATTACGACAAAATTGTTTTAATTGCACGAGAAAACCGTTACTTTAGCTTGATTAAAAATTCAAGTATTTTCCAGTATCAAAATTAAATTTCAAGGATATTCCAGTATTGTCCGTGTCTGTACGAACCCTGCACAACTGTATTAAATGAGACAGTGTACCAAGATTATTCCTGTTCATGTTGCCGACATGGGGATATTATTCCTTTCTTTTTGATAGACCGTACGTCGATATGCATTTTAGTAAATCATAATGGTTCAGCTGTTGTCCTTGGATAAGGCCTTTTGTTTTAGATGCAATGGGCGAAAACAGCCTGATGTGTAAGGGCCCCACTGTCCTGCCCAAGGCGGCTTGGGTGTTAACAAGTGGACCAAAAATGGTTACCGCTAACAAAAGCTGGAATAAAGACGTCCTCGGCAAGGCAAAACAAACTAGATCTTAAGGGAAGTTGGTTGGACTTTACTGCAGGCAAGTTGTAATTTTTCACAGTTTTGACAACTTTCCGACATTTTCACAACCATGCGAATTATAACGGTTTGCACATTGACAGTCTGTCATTTTATGTTGGGCACTCCTTGTTCACTGGATTGACTTTTTTCTTTTAATTAATGTTTGCTAAATAAATTACCATAAATCCTCTATTTGTAGCCCAGGCTGCTGGTTAAAAATCAAGCCATTTTGACCGGGCTACAACTAGAGACTCGCTACTACAACATTTAGAAAGGAAATATACGGTATCAATACATGTAGAACATGTGGCTTACATTAAAAACGGTAAATAATATCACACAAAAATGCTTTTACCGTTTCTTTTTAATTTGGATACGGCACGTGTTTATGTGACGGATAAGCTCTTTTATAGATTTTTTTTTTCAAAATCTATCATTTGACTCATTTTGACCCGGCTACAATTAGAGACCGGCCTCTCTTTTAATTCATGATTGAGAAAACACTCGGCCTGAGGCCCTGGCCATAAATAGAGGATACGGTAATCGTTAAAAAAGTGCCAATCATTTTTTCATGACTGCTATGCAAATGTGCACTATACTCTTTATCTCATTTCTGCTATGCAGTTTTTCTCAGACAATTCGAGCCCTGAGTGAGAGTAGTCGAGCACCCCAATAGTTGAATCAAGTTTTCCCATTTAGTTTAAACTGGGATTTAGTATGACAGGTTTACCCAATTCAGGTTTACAGCCTTACATATGATTTTCGTGGCTTCATCTAGGAAAATAAAACCGATGCATGATGTCACACCTCCAATCACATTTTTTACTTGTTTTTATTTTTAAGTTAAATAGTAGTAAAGTAACTACGGGGCCTACAAATATACAAAATAACAAATGTAATACTTATGTTTTAAGTTATTGAGAAGAATTATACTTGGGACCATCAAATAAAGTTTCATAACAAAAAAAATGTTAAGTTCGACTACATAAATGCACTAAAGATAGTATTCAATTTGCAGTATCCGGGATACCTTGAAATGATAACATCCATTAGTTATTCTTTCATTACAGATTCTTTTACTGCTTCCAACATTTTTGATTTTCATTTTTGATGTTTTCAATACCGCACAAGTAGTTTAAAATTATTTTATTTCCGCAATAGTCACAATCGTTGAAAACGAACATTCTTCAGCCGCCATCACATCTCCTAGCAAGCTGTTTGCAAGGGAGGCGCTACTCCTAGATGTAATGGCTGTGAGCTTGACTTGCTTCACGGGACTTCACTTGACACCGGGCCCAAACGCATTCAAAGGTCCCGAGCAATGAATGAACCAATCGGAGCTCGCGATACTGAAGAAGTTTCAAAACGGACAATGAAATGGAGCAGTTTATTCTCGGAATAAAGGCAGTGACGTAGAGGTTGATGAAGTCACTCATTGCAGGCAAGGAAAAGGGGATTCCCAGCTTTCAACATGACCGAAGATGGTGGCCACGTGTAGCGATGAGGAGTTATGATCACTTGAACGAAGGGCTATTTTCAGCAAACAAAATCAATTTCACACCAGTTTTGACAACACTACCAACAAAAACATCAATTGCAGTAATGATACTGACTTAAATAAAACAGAAATACACCCTTCTAAAATGCCTAATTCAATTGGAATTACACCTCTGTTGAACGTATTTGGAAGTTTTTCCTTGCAACAGAACTACGAACAGGGCTTACGATCACTTGTACGGCATTTTGGAGCTATTTTGAAATTACGATATCTCCTTGTTTAGGCCTCCAAGTTAATTGGAAGGATGAAGGACGGTTTTATGGTCTCCAAAACTCCGATGTCTTCCGTTCAAAGAGTACAGCATTAGAGAACATTACTTCGGTCACAACTGTGTATAAATGTTCCTTTTTATCAGGGTTCAGACAATTCTTTAATTCTCAATTTCCCCGAGATTTCCAGTTTTTCCAGGTGCATCCAATGGCAATTTCCAGGTGTTTACAAGATGTTTAGTTAGAGAAACGGGCAGTAGCTATTGTTTTCATTAATATTTGTACGAAAATAATCCAAAATCCCAGAAAATCAATACAGATATTGGTACCAGCCTAAGATTTGGTTTATTGAATTAATATCTAAACTACTTGAACACATTAAAACACAAATTAAAATATTTTCTACTAGCCTAGGATTGTTTCTGATCTGATAATTCAATGGAACTTACAGATCAGACATAAAGACATTTTTTCAAATTTCTCCGTCTTTTCCCTGATTTTCCAAAAAAATTTGTAATTTCCAGGTTCCCCAGGTTTTGTCTGAACCCTGTTTATAAATGAAAAGGTTATGAAAAATGGTACTCCTTAAAGTATTTAAATAATTTTTAATGTTAAAAGACAAAAACAAAATAAGTTTACTACAATCTTATAATAAATGCGTTGAACCCTACCACATACAGCATATGGACATTTACTAGCAAATCAGGACAAACAAAGAACTCGCCAGTTAACTCTAACAGTAATACCTTATGTTACAATTTATTTTCCAAAAATGGACAACTTTTGTTCAATGCACGACAGAATTTAATTCAATGGCATACCAGAATCCTTAAAAAAAGGACATGTAAGGCCACACAAATTCAACGAATTGTTTCTCCGGCACTGCCACATCCTGGAAAACATCCCGCATTTTGGCTTCTCCCTTCCCAACCATCCCCAATTTTCGAAAAAAATCTTGCTCATTGCACATTTAAAAGTCCATCTTCTACAGTACAATGACAATTTTGGATGGGCTGTGAGTCGAGCCCCATTCACCATCGCAAGAATGCAACAAATTAATTGCAAAGAAACACACCTAACACGGCTTTAATCATGTTAAAAATTATACAACTGGAAGTATTTTTTGGGCGAATGCGACTTTGTATTGATCATAAAGAACGCTTTTTGTGCTAAAAAAAAAGGTACCCTCATCCCACATCACCCTTTTCAGTAAATAAAAAATAAAAATAAAATCTGCATGCCTCATCTTATTTTGGAAATTATTTGCCTGAGAAGCATATTTTTTATTTTGTGAGACCTAACACAAAACCTAAGTATACCACTACACCATTTCTTCTGCAGATGTCATGTGTGTGGAATAAATACTGAACCGCAGACATACCCTCAGCCAGACATTACGGGTGCGCGACACTCGGAAAAATTCGTACCAAGCCACGTATGCAACTTTTACTCAACTTAAAAAAAAACTATGATAATTTAACCTATTTTGACATTCCTGTACAGAAAATTCATTGTCTTGATGAAAGCTTTCCAGTTGTATAAATCTAAAACTAGTAGCTCTAACCATTTTCAAGTTACATTCAAATTTCAAAGAAACTAGCAAACAAATTGTGTTCACCAGTATTCAAACTCGACTTTATACTAGACTCTTCTATTGCAAGCTCGGCTGGAATTACTGTATTCTGCTCGTATTCATCTCAACAATCCGAGGGGAAGAATATTTCCTAATGTATGCGACAATCCACTAGCATGAGATGATCTTGAGTCTATTCTTCAAGGTCATCAAACTACTACCTCCGTACATATTAACAATAGACTAGAGATCGACCAAGACGCAAAAAAACGAGTCCAAGTAATTATGAATACCCACTGAGTCGAGTCTGGGTAGTGAACCGGGTTGCAGATTTTCAACTTTTTTTTTTAATTTTAATATATAGGTTTTTTTTTTTACTTTGGTTTCGTTCTGTCTTTTTTTTTTTTGGCTTTCAGTCATTTTCATTTCGATTTTGTCCAATTTTGCATTGCACAGAGTATAACCATGAACGAAAGCACACAAAAAAGCGGACGAAACGGTTGTAAAAAAGCTGTAAAATTTACCAGTAATTTTTTCTTCCAATGTGTTTAATTATAAACTTTACGATATTCAATAAAGTGAAGTCAACTAATAAAATGACCAGTAATTCTTTGTTTCAAATTTTTTGTACTAATGAACTGAAATGAAAAATAAAATGCATTTTGATTATTTTGGTCTCCCAATAAGCCTACGTTGGCTTTAAGAAAAGATAAAATGGAAATGAATTGAACAAGCGTACTAACTAAGTAATTAATAATAATTTCCATTAGGCCTACATAAATTCAAGTTGTGCTTGCACCGCAACACAGTCAATGAAATGTCAATTTGGGGACGAGGAAAGTAAGGTGGCTTTTGCTTCATTTCTCAACTTCGTTAAGCTTTGTTTTTGTTAAACGTACTTAGCGTAACTGACATCCGGAAATTGTATTTTTGCTTTACACTTGAAAAATCGTTTTAGTTCTTGGGTTTTGGTTAACAAAAACGTCCAGTAATGTTTTGGCAAATTTCAAAACACGTAAAAAAATTAAAATACGTTTATGGTGTTTCAGAAAATCATTTTCTGAAACATGAAACATCCTGTTTGGTGCGATTTCAACATGGCCACCATGGTTCCATTATAGATTTCACGGAAATGCTTGTATTTCGTTCGTCGTTGAAAATAACAAGAAACATGAAGTTTCACCATAATAAAAAATTAAAAGAGCAACCACAACGCAAAACTAAAACGGAAAAGCAACCTGTCAACCTTCACATTATCGCTGATCAGGTGAGAACAACATTATGTAGCTTAACTAACGCCGACATTCAGACACGTTTTCTCAAAAAGGAGAGTTTCAATATTAATTCATTACCACCCGCAATTAGAAAAAATTATCTCTAAAATTATTACAGCCATTCATTTCATTTTTTCTGTACACCTTAATGAATATCTACTGCACGCAAGTAGTTGTAGGTGCCTCCAAAAGGTAAGATGAAACTATGAAAAATAATTAATAATAATTAATTAATAAATTATTACCCTGCTTGTACTCGGTCGAATTTTTCCGAGTCCGACCCGGGTCAAAAGTAGCATTACCCGGCCCCGGGTTGGGTATTTACGCGGACTCGGTCGTACCCTACAATAGACACTTAGTTTGAATCGCAAACACATATAGAAATGAGAGGCGATAAATGGAAACAAGAGTGGAAATAGATCAAGATGTTAAGGAGGTAAGGCAAAATTAAGTAGGCGTTCCAAGCCCTGGGAACTTCACCGCGTACCACCCTGAGGTCACAAAAGGTACCGACGGATTGTCCCCAACACCCTTCACATGATATAACCTATATGATGTATGTCACATACGTTAGGAGCTATTCTCCCGCTCCCATTGCGACCGTTTAGATGAAACACCCTGTAGATATAAGCATCCGTAACTACACCGGGGATCGAGAATCTTCCAAATGCCCCAGTAACCAAACCAAAACTGCCCAAAATATCAAACAAATTTAAAAATACAAAAGTGTTTCTTAGTAAAATTGGGCATGCCCAATTGTAACCAGTATAGAATTTTCTCGACCCCTCCCCCCTCTCCGATTCACACACTAATCAAAACAAAATGTTACGTAACCCCAAGATCTATTCTCGAAACAGGTGTGTGGTAGTCCCCTACGTTTCTACACACCGACGTCGATTTTGTCCATCCCTTCAATAATACGATCATATGAACCAATAGTACGCATCTGTGAAGTTCAGTAATAATTCACCGGTTCGACGACAGTTCTTTAAATCTGCTCTTAGGAATACCAGACTTCCCCGAATATAAGCGGGTACTCTTTTATTTACTCCTCTAAAATTGCAACTGCTTCTAGTTTTCGTGCCCAAATTCCCAAATTTTTAACAATTTTGATGTTTGAATACAACAGCTGCACCGGTACCAACTTACCGGTTTAAAATTTTTGTTGATACAGAGATCCAAAATTTGATCCCCAATTTTTCTTTAACGGCACAGTTTGCTTGATAAGTCCGATAATTCTTAAATTAGCAAATTTAAAAAAAGTAACCAACAGTTTATGCATAGCTAGGAAGAGAGTTAGTGATTTTCTGAGCTAAACGCCACGAACCGCACGTCGTAAAAATGAACGGTTCCTGAGTTACTGATATTTCAGTAAAAGATGCCGTTACCAATCCAATAACCACAAATATCGGCAACAGATCCTATCCATTATCGGTAACGGTGCAGACGTATTGAATACATCATCAGAATAATTTTTCCCCGCAAGTAATCTGTTAATGCTAATCGCAAGTGAGTACCCTTTTCTTACCTCAAATTTTGAATTTTCAGGAAATACTCAAAACACCCAAATACAGATATTTAAGGACTCCAAAATTTGAAGGTAAAAAAAAACGGCAAACAGTTGACACAGATATTTTAGAGGCACCTCGCAAATAGGGATGCACCGATGTGCGCAAATGCCGATTCCGATGTTGAAAAAACATTGGCTGATATCCGATTCCGATAACTCGTAGTCTGATGTTTTAAGAAAGTAAAGTTAGTTCAAGTTACATTTTTCGTTGAGTCAAAAATAATTAAGAGGATTTCAGAAATAAAATAAAAAGTCTCTGTAGGCCTAAAATTTAGCACCCAGAAGTTAATTATAAGCACATCTGTCACAAAATGATTTAATAAAATTGTGGACTTCCGATGTTTTAACATCTGCTGCCTGATGCAGATGCTCCGATGACTGATGAATACTATACAGGCGGATACCCGATATCAACATCGGTGCAACTCTACTCAGAAAAATAACACACCTCAGAAGAACACTATCAACATTCAACTATTGAATTTTAGGTTACAATCCTATCACCTGCATCAGAATCTTGTGCAAAAAGGGGACACCAAGTTAGGAACATTGTGCTAGTCCGTTAGACCACTGCCCACAAGACAACCACCATAATCTCGCATTTAAGAAGTTCGAGGTAACATTATTTATGAACATCAAGTTCATGATCATGGCCAACCCTGCACGTGCTGACATCAATCGACTAGTAAGGCTAGATACAGAGATCTTGGACAAAAAATGGCACTTCCAGATAAAACGCAATGAAGAGATCAGTCAAACGGACTAGCGTGATGTTTCGAACTTGGCATCCCAATATGATGCGACCTTTTCATAGTTATCCGCATGAGATTCTAAATAAGATGAAAGGAATGTTACCGAAAATTCAATAGTTCAATGTTCGTAGTGGTGTTCTGCGTTGAAATTGTGCGTTATTTTTGTGTGAGTCCAAAATCGAAGGGTGTATTAAAGATATTGATTTTGAACTTTGTATTGGGCAACCTGGACTAATATACGAACTAGTACTGGTAATACTGGGAGCAGCTTCACCAACATTTTGTATAAAAGTTGCGTGTATTGTAATCATGACCATTTATGAGATTTTGCGATCCCAATACAATTCTTAAATTTGAACCTCCGTACATTTGGTCAATACGGCAACTTAACTGAGCACAGATGGGATCAAGTGGGAGAAAGATTGCTAGTTATTTTCTGACAATGATGACTCGATGGTAAGAAACTGATTCTGATGACTGGTAATTGTTTTTACGAAAAGGGTTCTGTTGTTTCAAATATAAGATAATAATTTTTTTCCTCCAAATTTGTACTCTTAAAACTGCAGCAACTCTCATTCAAATCCACAACTATCCTAATTTTGATGTTTCAATACAACACTCACGTTTTTTTTTGCGAGCCATCCAACAGTGCTAATCCCAAGTGGCTCAAGCAGTTTTTTTTTAAAAATTATTTAGCAAAATAAAAAAGAAAATATTTTTAAAGAAAGGCCTCAGTATGCACTATGCAGTCTAAAATCAGACGTTATTAAAAATGTTGGAATTCGAATCCTCATGAAAAATATTGTTAAAGCTCGTACTGCGAAACTAGATGAAAACCAGATTGAAAGTCAATCAAAATAACGCTAATTTTCAAATGCAACACACAAGTTTACATTGTACAGCAAATACCCGACAACTCTTGAGTTGTCTTCCATCAGGCCTCCAAAGAAGTCTCATCGTCTGCTGGTCGAATACAAAAAAATACAAAAGTACAAAAAATAAAAAAAGCAACGTGAGGCGCCATTTTTTTATTTGACCCGAACGAACAGCAGACGATGTGATCAGAGACTAATCAAATCAATGGAGGCCTGATGAAAACAACAGGGAGTTGTTGCAAATTTGCCGGACAGCGCGAATGTCTTGGATTAGAAAATAAGCGTTATTTTGAATGACTTTATATTCGAATCATGTATGTGGTTTAGTGTCTCTGCCTTGTGACTGCTTAGTAGGGTCGTCCGTCTTGTAATTCCTGCCATTTCGGTACTTTTTTAAATTTTTTTTTTTATATGCGAGCCAATACGCGAGCTTAAAATGCAATTCATTTTATATTTGCAATAATACAGTACATTGCGTCTCAACTTTTAAACGGAAACAGCATCTTGGAAGTGTGTTAGGTGGAGAGAGGTCTCACCTGTCGCAACCATAATTTTATGATTATAACAGGATAACAGATACCTATTTCCCCTAAAATAAGTTTGTTTGCTTTTAAAAAAAACCAGTATACGTGGACTCTCTGTTTACAATAAAAACAACAGCGAATTTTAATTATGTAATATTTATTCACTCATTCATTATTAAGTGTCTTCAGTGTGAAAAAACTTAAAAACTATTCCGAGCTCGGCCAGCAAGTTTGCCCAGCTTTTCAATACACAACGACCACAATAAAATGACTGAACAAATGGACAACTTAAAAAGAACAACAATTTACTTATGTGGATGATCGATAATGAGATTGAAATCCCGAATGAATTTATTCATGAGCTTATGACGGAAGAAACTCGACAAGTGCATAAAGGTAACGTGTTGATAAGAGGGCGAAGGGGGGGATGATTGACCCACAAAGTAGGCAGGAAGGATTTGCAACACCCTCTTTCAGTATAACACACATTTTTTTTTTTTTGTCAAGATGATCTAGTTGAAACTAGAATAAAATACAGTTCGTACAGTATCAGCTTCACCTGCCTACTAAGTATTTTTGTTTTGTTGATCATCGTACGAGAGCAGTGAAGCAGTAATTGAGTCCGGAGAAAATGAAAACAAACATGTACAGGTGTTTGGCATCAGGTCTAGTTTTTTCCCTTAACATATTCAGTTGAAGAACCAACCCAGCTAATAAATGCTTAACCCCATTGCTGACCGTATGAATCCTGGTACCACTGCTCGTCACCACCACCACCTCCGTTGTTGTAGCTGTTGTAGCTGTTAAAACTAGTCAGCGGCTGCTGGGGGATCGGCTGATTGCCCCAAGCGGAACCCTGGTTCCTCTGGAAGGGCCGTTTGTTGACATTGCCTTGGTGTCCTCCGTCAAACTTGCGTTTCCCGGCCATACCCCATCCGGGTCCACCAGGACCTCCACGCCCGCCTCGTCCACCACGGGGACCCACGGGAGGTGCCCACATGGGGGGAGGTGGGGGTCCTCCGCCACCACGACCATGTGGAGGACCATGAGGACCTGGACCACCAAATCCACGCATCGGGTGGCCACCACGTCCTCCTCGTGCACCACGGGGACCCATAGGTGGTGCCCACATTGGAGGTGGAGGACCATTACCACGACCTCGTGGCATTGGCACGCCACGGCCACGTCGGAAAGCACCACCTCGGCCACGTTGCATAGGTCCACCTCGGCCTCGGCCCTGAAAAACACCAATACATCACAAATTACTATTAAGTTAATATCATTCTGCCCTTATATTATTAATCACCGATTGATTATTAGTTTTATTCATTTTTCACACAGCAATAATACTGTAAAGGTAAATTAGCGGCATTTAGGCTTTGAGAAAATAAACAAGATTAGCCACCGAAAACCTATCTCCTACTACAGTATGATAACCATACAGCAGTATGAGATAGATTTTTGATGGCAGATCTTGTATCACTACGCAAAACTCGCTACACGGGATTTAGGCATACCACAACTCAGAAATGATGTCAACCAAATAAGTGACGAGCGGATGCTCAAACGGTGTAAATAACACCTCGAACTGCTAGGAATAAAGGCAGCAAGTCACAATGTATTTGAAAATTTAAGACGTAGGTGAAGGTATTTTTAATTAGATTAAAAATTAAACTTTTGTAAACTTGGAGAAGATTAGACAAAGTTCAGGCTTGCATACGTTATTTACGCAGGTTGAGTTATGGCTAAACCAGGTCGTCAAATTTGGTAAGTAAATGCATTTGAATAATCACCAGTTATCATTCATTTATCGGCAACGGCCAGTGGCTAAGCTGAAGCTTCAGGTGAAATCATTCAGACTTAAAAAGCACTGTTCGCTATGAAAATATACATTACCTGTAAATTGACCATTTACAAAAAACCTCGTCAAAAATGGCGGCAGGCACCACTGACAGGTTGCTAACAGGTTAGGAGCTAGCGGCCATACCCCCCCCCCCAAAAAAAAAAGTCACCGACTGTAGCACTTAATTCACACATAAACAGATTCAGGAGCTCTTTGGTGGCTCTGAAAAGGGCCGGTATTTTAATTACTTGTCTTTAGTGCTGTGGGTGCAGGACAACACTTCTGGCGGTGATGATGGGTCCCTGCTTGTGAAGTCCATTGGGGTCGGTGGTCATGTCCCTGAAGTAGTGTGAAGTGAGGACTGATGCACTGTGGCTTGCAGCATCCCTGGAATGGGGATGCCGTTGTGGAAGGCCCAAGAGGTGGAGATGGCTTTTAGCTCATGTGTTGTGACTCAAATGTTGTTGTCATGGCAATTGATGTCTGATGCTTCATTAGAGTTTATTGTCACTGTCTTAATCCAATTGGCAATCATAGCACAAGATGTTTCTACGAAGTTTGCTTAGAATGGTAAAAACAATCGATTCCTTCCTTTCCCGACTTCATTGCCGTTTGTTCGCTCTAAGTAGAATCTCAAGGCTTGGACGGGGTATAGGAGTCGTCCAGGCTCGTCTCCTGCGATTGGAGCAAAAGCGGGAATGACAATTGGCTCAGAGTTAGTTAGGCTTCTGAGTTTTTGCTGTAAAGGAAGCACTTGGTATTAGTGAGACTGCTTTGAAATCGTCTAGGAAGAACAAGTAAGCTGGATCCGTGAAACGGGCTTGAACTTCTCAGCACCGAAGCTTGAGGCTAGTATAATTAAGAACACAGTTTTCCTCCTTAGAGGATGAACGTTGCAATTAGCCAAAGGCTTGCAGGGTTCCTTCATTAATGAGTCGAGAACTAATAAGACATCCCAGTCGGGAAAAATTCTTCTGGTTGTAGGCCTTTCGATTTCAAATGATTTAATTAGGCTTGAAATGTGATACTCCTCCAGGAGTTCCTTCTTTCTCTGCAGATTTGAACACGGAGTTTAGAGTAAGCGGTGTAATAAAATGCATCCTTTAAGACTCGACGTGACGAAGTCATCAAAGTTAGTTCATTGGTCAGGCAAAGAGGGAGCGATTGGACTGACTTCCCACCTGTGAAACCAATAAAACCATTTCTTCCAGTGGCCGTCGTAGATTCTGTTGAGTCTCTGATTGCTTTGCTTGTATTTCGTACTGCATGTTCAAGAATTTCTGTCTCCTTGAGAAGTCGGATGATAGTAGCCACTTGTGTAGTTTCAAGTGCTGACATATGGGTGGAATAGCCTTACTTTCTTTTGGGATAGAAGATCTCGGATTCCAGCAGGCTTCTTAGAAAGTCTACTAGACGTTGTAGGAGTTGAGGAAACCACGCAGTTTGGGATTATCGGTATGAACAGGACTGGAGTTTGTTTTCTGGAAGATCTGTGGTTGAATGGTGAGAACAGGTAACCAAAAAGGTTTTTCTAAATTGCTGACAAGGCTTCCACTACCCAAGCTTGATCGTTTGGAACTGGTCTGATGACGTAGGGAAGTTTGACACTGTGCCAAAAGATGAAACTCACGCCTTCGTCCGAGGTTATATAGAGATGGCCGCGCATGCGCGGTGGGTAGCAGCGCCAGACGATCATAGAACTTTAATCTCTGCATTGCACAATCGTGGAGAAGGAAGATGCTAAATATTAGGTAATGTATATTTTCATAAGGGCAATAGAAACCAAAATTAACCAGCTGCACCTGATATTTTGGACTTTTTGATGGGGGGGGATTGAGGCTTAATGGCGCGTCGACAACTTGGTCATTAGCGTCAACTTTTTTGATGGCTCATTGGACCGTAAGCTTCCAAAGGCCCCGAAAAAAAAAAGTCTCCGCGCCTTGCTGGTAACCCCAATCCCTCCTGCTAAAAAATTTGTATTGCAACTTTGAGACGAATGTGTTATTGTTTTGCATATGAAGCATTTCGGAGCAAAATACAAGACAAGTTAAGTTGAGCATTCAACTCAAACCGCTCTGCTTTTTCCTTAGTACCATATTTACCCGTTTGTAAGCCCCTACTCAGTTAGAAGTGCCCCTATATGAAATGTTGGCACTTTACACTATTTTTGTCCCCATTTATAAGTGCCTACATAAAATACGCAAAAAAATAAAAATAAATACAAAGCTGAGCCTGCAGATAAGAGGTTTTTTTTTTGCATGCTAAAACAAAAAAAGCCCCATTTCTGAATAAGCCTAAAATTTCACCTACTCTTTCCGAACTCGCGCAACAGTGATACAAATCACGTGAAAACCGAGTTGAAAATCGTAATTTACCCACTTTTCGCCATGCATCTCTTGTAATATTCATGAAAACTTGTAGCTCGTTTCAAGATTTCAGTTGAAAACAAGGGGCGAAACAGTCTGTCTAGAGATCTTTGTGGGCGAGAGCTAATTGATATTAAATGATCAATTGGTAAAAATTGTCCTAGGCCTGGGTGTCAACCATTCAGTAGAATGGAGCCCCGAACAAGCAGAAGTTACTGCTATTTCGCTTGCTGAAACCATATTCGCACTTACCTGATAAGCAGCTTTAGCATGCGCTAGTAATGGCATTTTTCACGGACGAACATCGTGCACTGCTGGTTATTTACGCTACCAATCATTAAATTTGCTAAAAATATGCAGTATAAAGGTAGTACATAGTACTAAACGGAAAAATAGCTTTTATTTTACCTTGGATTACACGATAATACATGTGTTGTAAGGCTAACATCAGCTGGTATTACGCTATGAACTAGTGACGTTTTTTACCTCCAGATAGAAGCTTCCTCCGCTCAAATTTGCTAAGCGCCCAGCGGGTCTAACTGGGTAAATATGGTAGTTCCTGAATTTCGTTTGAATGTTCCTCCAAAGATGGTGTTGCGAAATTCCAAGCAGGTGAGGAAATTAATGTTGGTTTTCTTGAAAACAAAGGCTTGAAGCCCTGACTGACTGTTAAAGAGAATCTAAGTGTTCAGGGCGACTATCTGGGAAAATGGAAGACGATGAATGAAGCGACCCCTTACAGGTTATGTAAGTCGCCATTTGTTTTCCCAGTTATAATCTTGATATGGAGTTCCTGTTGTAAGCAGGCAAAGTGTAGCGTTTCTTTTGCTTGGGAGAAAAGCTATGGTTCTTGCCACCTCCTCTTCCACAAAGGAATGCCGATTGTTGTTAAAGTCAATTTGAGGGGCTTGGTTCCTTAGTTTATGCCAGTAGTTGTTTGTCAGAAAGCTGCAATTACTGTTGGGTTTTTCATCCTTTGGTTTCCGGGCAACATCTAAATGAGGGGCAAGCTTGGGTATCAGACTTCTGAATAAGGTTTCAGCTTCATGGATCGGCTGATGACGAAGTTCATGCTTTGTGGAATCGTTGAGCGAGGAGGTTGATTGTAAAGCAACGTCTCGGAATAGAAGCGTCGAGTTGAACAGGGCTCAGGTGGCAAAGCAACCTTTGTTGAAGACTTCGTTGATCAGGAGAACTAGATGTTTGGCTTCACACGGGTTCGTTTCAGATGAGAGCTTCTCACAAAGAGCGTTTGCAGAAGTGTTGAGAATATCAGCTTGCCATCCGGCCTAAGGCCAAGCCGAAGAATTTTATCATTGTCTTTGAGAATGGAACTGCAGTTAGACTTTCTTTGGAATCTGCATACTGGGTCCAAAATCCAGTTTTACTTCTGCGGTGAGGAATTCAGATTGGGTACAAGTCTCAAAATCCTTGGCAGAGCCGTCGCCGAAGGGCTTGCACTAATTTCCTCTTCAAGAGACTCCCCTTTACCTCTAATCAGTCCTCTGTTGAGTAGCAAATTTGTTACAGTGTTGTTGATTGACCTAAAGCAGATCGTTTCTGGGGAATACAGTCCTGAGACCGAAACCAGTTGTGAGGCCCAACACTTGGAAGGAAGGTCGACTGCATTCGGCTTGACAAGGAAATTGTCAGGAATCACATCTTCTACTGTTTTCCAAAGCTCGGATAGGCTGACCATAGATGGATCAGAGCATTCCCGAGTTAAAGATGCATCGTCCAAAACGAGCATGTTTCAAATTGTGGTCTGATTCATTGACGCTCTGGGAAAAATAAGACGCGTTGTCATCATTCGTCAAATTACCGCTTCCACTTAGTTGAACCTCTTTCTACGCGCCTTTTGGCTTCGTCATGGTTTTCCTTTCGTCGTTCCATTTCTGGTCTGTTGTCTTTCGCTTCACTCTTTCGGGTGATGTGTCGTCGTCTCAATCTGTTTCGCACTTTCGTTGTTTGACTTTCAAATCAATGCCTTTTGCTTCCATTTCTCTGAAACTTTCGGGTCATTGCCTTTCTGGCCGCCTTTCGTCACAGCCGATCATGCGGCCCGAAAGGTGGCGTTGCGTGGTGGCTGTTGTCGGAGGATCGGTTACTGGCGCTGGTTGACCTGTGGCGGCGAGAAGGCGATGCAAAATTCCTGTTACGGCTGTGAAGAGGGGATTTCTTACATGCCAAAGGCCTAGAGGTGTTGTCGGCGTGCTGATTACCTCAATCGTGGGCGTAATTGGAACAGCTCCTGGGCGAAGTTTCGGTAGAAGCAGAGTCACGGTATCTTGAACAAGCGGCGGCTTCGTAGATGTCTTTAGCCCGGTCGAACAGCTCGTTTATCTGATCCTTCGAGAGTGGTCCATCATGAGCTTTGCTGTCGCCCAAGAGACAGACCCGCCCAAAGGTCCACTGACATGACGATGACCTTTCGTAATGAACTGCTGAAGAGTTAACAGTAGAAGGGTTGCAGAATGTTGAAAGAGACGGCCTGGATGTTGCTTCTGATTTCGTTAGGTTCATATGGCCAACTTTAATTTTCGACTTTTAGTTTCGAATGCCTTTATTGTAACTTCTTTAATTTCAATTGCAAAACCTCCTGGTTAGCAATCGATGTTGTAGATTATTGCACAAGAGTGGTGAAGTACTGATGCACTGGCTCCAAATTCCGGTTCACAGAAGAGCATGAGAGATTTGATCAATCGATAGACCAACATCGTCGAACAGGAAGTTCATTGAAGGTTCACACTGGAGATTTCAATGGTCAACTTTAGAAGGATTACAGCACGCATAATGGACTCGACTGGAGCCACCGAGGTGGGGCAGAAAGACGGGCAGAAAGATGCGGTGAGGTGCCAGAACCGAGAGAAGCAAGATGATGACAGCAGGGAACAGAGGGAGGTGCGCATGCATATTTCTGGGTTAGAGCTGGCAAGTGATTGGCATTCATATCTCTAGAGGGAAAAAGCATTTGAGAAAGCTAAATTTAGGCCACTTAAAAAAAGAAGTTGGTTCTCAGGCATTTTTCTCACGAAATCCGAGGAATTTATTTTTTAATTTTTGGCCCTATTTTTCAATACATTTTGGGAAATTATTTTTAATTTTGGGTAAAATAAAGAAAGCTGACTCGTAATTATGCGTACCACGTGTTCCATAAAATTATTTAACGAAAAGAATGGTATTTTTGTATTTTCATTTCTCATTAAAGTCCATTTTTGATCTGTAACTGCTATTTTTGCCGCGTCCTTTCTTTTTATTTCCCGTCGAAAAATCGGTGCGGGAGGGCCTGAGAACCAATTTTTCCTTTTTTAATGGCCTTACAATACAAAAATAATTTTCTCAAGTAGAAGGAAGGGGCAACAAGGTCTTTGGATTACCTAACTTATTACACTGCTATGAGGCAGCGTGCACGTGAATTAAGATGAATCTGGAACACACCTGCATTCAAATATTTTACTATTTCTATTCGCATAACTCTTTCCATTATTTCCAGACGTCCCAGGATTATAACTTTTTTAGAGCTACTTGTTTTTCGTTTATTCACCTGTCTTTAGCTACGGATGATTGGAAAATAAGCCAACAGCGAAAATCGTACACTAGAAATAACGTAGTTCAGTAAGCCACCTTTATGCACTCACGTTTCGTCGGAGTGGCATGACCCGGCTTCGAACCAGCTACCCAGTTCGCCCCCAGATCACTTGCATAGCGCCTTAATCGCTATGGCCACATCCTCCACTGGCATAAAGATAACTCACTGAATCCATTAAGGTCACAACCGTGACCAGGGCTCCATTCGACCGAAATTCACTCGGCCATAGACAATGGAGAGAGAAGACAAATCATACACTCACAAGGCTCTATTTATGTCTATTTATTTAGCTCTGGATGCCATTGGTTGGCGTTGATCTCCGTCATTATACAAAAGTCGTGTAAAGTGATAAGCTGCTAGACTTTTATTTTCTGCCTGAAAGATTTCCCTGTATGTGAACACTGCAGCCAGTGTTCACATTAAGACTGGGCATTCTACAGCTAGAGTAGGCCTAATTGGTTTTGAAAAAATTGTGAATAGTGAATTCTACATAGCTCACATTAAAAAATAAAATAAAACGTAACAAACCTTCCATCCTGTCTTCGAATCAAGTTCCTCTCGGGGGTCGGCCCAGTCGACGATGATGTCGCAACCCCACACTTTTACTCGTCCATTGCCCAAGCGTCTCCGAGCCAGTGATGCTGCTTTGTGGGACTCGTAGTCCAGAAAGCAGAAACCACGGTTTGGCCGATCCTCATCGATTTTGTAGATAATCACCTCTGTCAACCCGACTGCAAATAAATAATTTGTGCATGCAACAGAGGAACGAATAATGAACAAATTTAAGCATTTTGCTAAGCACTTTACCGTTTGAAGAGAAAAAAACTCATTTGTCTTTGAATTGAAAAGTTTAGTAGGTTAATTGAATCTGTGTTTATTTATTAAAATACATCTTATACCTGCTAATTTCGAAAATTCTTCGAACAGCTCCTCCTTCTTCTTCTTCTTAGGAATGTTGCCCACAAACAGCCGATTGTTTGAAACGGATATATTAACTTTGAGAGATTTTCCACCTTTGATTTCATGATTATCCAGCTGAACAAAAAATAAAATAAAAAATAAATAACAGGCATGAACGTGCCTTTTAACCAAAGAAGTAGAAAATTTCTTCCTAGGAAAAAACCCTCAGGGCCTATACAAAATTTTAAAAATAATCTGACAGAAAACGTTACTTTGTGAAGTAGAATCTGGGCCAACGTTTGCGTTGTTTAACTCTAAACCCACGCAGAGTTAACAACGAAAAAAGTGGTTTAATAAGAGTGTATAGCTATACAACCGCTCATCACGACAACCACGCAGTAACTCTTTATGTCACAGAGCGCCGTGGTAAGAGGGGGATGTCAATCGGGAGGAAGCACTGCAGGGCAACCCAAGCACTGCAGGGCCACCTCACAATCACACCCTTAACATTCACTCCCGTCACCATCACACAACAATTTTGCAACATGATCTACGTCACAAACCAGAAATGTCTACCTCTCATTTACTGGCAGCGAACAGTATGATGAGAGTTTAAGTTCACCGCCACCATACACAATTCCTGAAATCATAAAACATCATCGCCACAAGGCCAGGCAGCCTGGCAACCCCCCCCCCCCCCCAAAAAAAAAAATTGTCCGGTGCAATTCAACCTGAGAAAGACAACAAATGAGGTCATCACGTACTCACGCAGCAAATTCTAAGTTACTCCAATAAACAACCTTTACATCCTCCAAGGATAATGAAGTGAGGACAGACAAGCAAAGAAAAAGAAAAAAAAACTATCACAAACCCATCGTCCAGAAACCAAACTTGATCATCATAAGGCATTTCTGACTTAGCGAGCTCCAAAACTGCATTGGAAATTCTGTACCGGTAATTACTCTGAAAGTTCATCTCAAATTTCGTAAAATTTCAGGAAGAAATATGCACAATTTCAGAATTAAGAAATACAATTTACCAGTAATCTTGCGAATTTTCGACAGACTGATCGTCCGTCTTCATCAGGCACTACTACTTGTTGGAAAGCTTTCTACATCGTCAGCATATATATTACCATTTGAATTCAGTATTCGTGTTCAGTGTGCTTATTTTTTTCCTGAACTTTTACGAAATCCAAAACTGCATCCAACACCGTCGGAACCACCATTACTCCGAAAAGCTGAGTGTACAAGTTAGCGTACAGTCACAGCCGGATCATTCGACCTCGTAGTTGCAAGCCATCCCCAACTTACCGTTTCCAAGCCAATGAGACATTCACGTTCGAAGTTTACAAGATACCAAATTTGTAGTGGCGTCCTTACCAAGCAGGAGGTGTTCGGGCTCCCCTGAAAGGCACGAAAATATCTGGACCATCTCCAATGACTCATAAAGAGTACTAAACCAGAGAACAGCCCGCAAAACTACAGCAGTTCACAACTTAACGCACAGGATTGCCGATACAAGTCTCACAAACTCAGTAAGCCAATCATTGTCAAAAAATGTACGTTTCCCGTATTGACTCCCGCAGAAAGTCACACTCGAAAAAGAAAGTACAAAATTTGATTCAGTTCTCTTGGAAAACTGAACTGGGGAAACCACACACTAGCACGCAATTCGCATTATGCAATGAGCCAGGAATTCCAGCCCACATATAAGTATTAAAAAAAAATGATGTGTGAGCAAAGCACGACACGTTAATTTGGAACATACTACCACAAACAGGAACAACAATATTGTTCACTAAATTTTCGGTGACATTGAAAACTCCAGTCTTGTATTTAACACTCCTGTCTTTTACTCAACCTTCTTCTACATACAGGAATCACAAAAATCGTCCGAAGATCACATTGTGGAGCTTGTGAAGTCAGCAATTTCAAAACCCGTGCCAGTTCTTGTCAAGCTTCGCCGCTAACTCAGGCCCTACGAACCTGTCAATCTTTGGAAAAGTGGGCTTGTGACGTTCATCAGGGAAATGCCCTTCTCTAGAAACTACGGATGGGGAGAGAATTGTCCCAACAGGGTATCCCTCATGGTAGTGGATTTCATGAAGGTATTGCAGCGCAGTATACATTGGAGTCACCTCTCGGCAACTCCACAAGAGGGTTGATGAAAACGTAAAAGTTGCTATGAAGGGAGACCCATGGAATGGAATTGCAGTTCATTGCAGACACTTGTCACCGAATTTCCTGGGATGAAACTTCCATTTTGTGAGGGAATACCATGAGGGAGCAATATTTGAGGGCAATTGAGTCTCTTGCAATCTGTAGTTTCTAGAGGAGGGGTGTTCCCCTGATGAACATCGCAGGCCGAGCCTTTCCAAAGCTTGAGAACTGGAGCAAGCAACTAACACTGTAGATCAACCGTCTTGGCGAGAATTTCGAAATTGCTTACTTCACGAGCTCCGACAATGTGATATTCAGACATTTCTTGTGATTCCTAAACTCTGAAGAAGGTGAATGAAAGACGCATTAAATACAAGACTGGCGTTTTCAATTTCACCGAAAATTCAGTGAACAATATTTTTGTGACGGACATTTTTACGCTTACGCCAACTCGGGAGTTTCAGATTTAATCTGAACTGCGAATTTTCGGCTGGATTCACTTAGTTTTTCAACAAAGACTCCCATCTTCATCAGGCACTTGGTGAGCAGCAGACTACAGCAACAACACAAAGTTTGTGATGTTGCTGGAGTGTACTGCTCACCCAGTGCCCAAAGATTTGTGGACGACTTGTGCTCCATTCAGATAAAAGACGAGACAACGCAGCTTTACCAAGATCTCAACCAATGGCATGAAGACCTTGCCTTTACCTTGGAAGACAAAACCAGTGGAAACCTGCCCTTCCTGGACGTCCTGCTGAAGAAGGAAAAATACCATGGCAAACCGTGCTGCAACAGAAGGTCATAAACCACGGCATCCCCTATGTTTCTGGACACCCGGCACTACAACTTTCGAGCCATGTCCTTAATGAAAGAGAAGCGCACGAGAGATGAGCAAATCAAGGATGTTAGCCCGAACCCGATAGAGACAGGCCCCAATCAGTTACGTTGGGCGATTCTCTCTCTGAATCCTGACCTGTCACTAGTGGTGTCCCACAGGGCTCGGTTTGGGGCCGCTTCTCTTTACTATTTACATTATGGATCTACTCCCCCCTGCTGGTAACACTATAAAAATGCCAAAATTTGCAGATGACATCAAGCTTTATAGCAAATTAAAAAATGAGGATGATTATCTTTCCCTGCAGTCGGCTCTCACATTGGTAAATGGTTGGTCTTTGGACTGGCAGCTCCCAAAAAACACCCTTTAATGCCAAACTTTACATCTGGGTAAAAAAAATCCGTTCTCCGTCTATATGATCGAAAACGCTGAACTTAAATCTGAGAACACAATTAAGGATCTTGATGTCCACTTGTCTACTGATCTCAGCTTTTCTATCCACTGTAATCAAATTGTTTCTAAAGCTAAACGTTTATGTCATATGATTAGACGATGTTTTTTGTCTGGTGATGTTCACACCTTAGTTCGTACATTTATTGTGTACATTCGTCCAATTCTCGAGTATGCCAGCCCAGTCTGGTCCCCACATCTAATAAAGGACATCAAACATATTGAGTCTGTGCAGAGATCTTACACTAGACACCTCCGTGGTCTTTGCGGGCTCTCTTATATGCAGCGTTTAGATAGACTTGGCATCGAGTCGCTTGAGCTGAGGTGACTACATGCTGATCTTTGCCTTACCTTTTCGATCCTTAAAAGAATGGTTGATGTTGAACCATCTTCTTTTTTTCACTATACGTGGAAACAATTATACTAGAGGTCATCATCTCAAACTTGCAGTTGCCCACCAAAAAAAGATTGTTCAAAATATTTTTTTGCAACTTGTGTGGTGCACCCGTGAAATAGCCTTCCATCCGGGCTGGTAAATTCTTCCAGTCTTTCCACGTTTAAACGAGGTCTTAAAGAGGCTGACTTGTCCAATTTTTAAAGTGTTTTTGACATTTCCTGTTATGTTTTATTTGTTGTTGTTTTTTGTTATTTTTATTGCTCTTTTTGTAATTGTTTGGTAAAATCTTAGGTTGGGTATTAGTGGATCTTGCTATCCCTTCTCAGTCCTATTTACCTTTTTCTTGGTAAATAAATCTTTATTATTATTATTATATTTGTATCCAAACCCCAAACCCAGAGTTGGCCTGTGTGACACCCACTTGAACTCCTACCTACAGAATTCACGCTGTCTATAGAATGTCCCCCTGTAGCAGAATCTGCGCGACGATACGTCGCGGACAGTTGACGGCCGCCGTGGACAAATTCTGGCTAAATTTCTGCCGTTTAAACATTACAATACACTATTTTAATCGTCTCGAAGATACCTTTCCATTGGTGGCATAGCCAGACCCATAGGATAATGCACTGAATAGCGATTCATTAAAAACCATGAAACAAGTGGGTAACCATATAATAAAAACAGATTAGCTGCAGACAAATTTTTTTCTGACAATTGGTGTCGCAGACAGTTTCAGACAGTTCTGCTTCTGGGGACTGTCCTGCTAAAAGATCCTGAAGCGAGAACACCAGTGCTGAATGGCAACCAACTCGTAGATCTGAACAAGAACCAAAAGTACGGGTCACCATTACCAAGCCGACAACTGAAGTGAGGTTCAACCTGTAACCCAAACCAAGAAACAACACTACTATCGTACTAAGACCAAGACATGGGTGTCGAGAACCACTGACGAGAGTAGAAGTGAGACACTAACCCAAGGCAATTCCACCAGCGATGACATGACAATTGACATCAAAAAGCAGGACGATGAGAGGTCCCCAAGGCGCCAAAAAGGAAGAAAGCAAGGTGTTACCCGACACCTTGTGATAGATGCGATGATGCCTACATAGATGAGAGAAGATTTGGGTTGAACAACCGCCTGAAGCAACACATGGCTGACAAGAAATGAGGTCCTCGAACAGCACCGCATCACATCAGAACGAAACGAAACACTCTATTGGGTGGGAGAACTTTAACACTCCTTGTATCCAATTCAGTGAGAGACTGGCACTTGGAGGCCCTGGAGTCCTTTTCGATACAGCACTTGAAGAAAGCAGCACACCCTCTCGAACTTGTCGCATTATTACCCACAGATCCAGCCCTTAGTACAACCCAATCTCACGTCGTAACTTGCTAAAACACGGAAGACTCAACCACCCAATAAATACAGTACGTCATGAATAGCAAATTTGAACTTTTGTCAGCAGACAAATGATTGTACGGCACAGGAAGCAATAGGAAGGTTGCCAAGATTACCTGATGAAGACCAACATCCAACATGTTGTGGGTTTAGAAACATTTGTCAAAAATTTGCAGTGCTGGATTTTCTGCTGTCTTTCTGAAATTATGGCACGAGTCAACGTTCATGATAACTGATGAAGTAAACCTTGTTTTAGATGAAACCACCATGAGACAAAGTAAACATGCAATAAGAACTTCAGTACTGGGTACTGGCTCATATCAGGTTTAGCCCGAAAGCTAGACAGGACTAACTAATAACAATCATGATTAACTCTTTGGTTCCTTAAAACGGGAAGACGAAACCAATCACAACTCGTTTGGTACCTATTACTGGTACAGTTTTTTTGAATTGTTACAGAGTGCCAAAGAACGTACTGGTACATTGCTCACTTACGATTTACCACACAAAACTGTGGAGGGAAGTAAGTGTGCCGTTGCTTAGCTAGACTCTTTGTTGGTCATATTAGTTCACTTTTCACTCGGTAGACGACATAATCACGTTGAAGAATTTCTTTTAGAAGTGAAAGCCAACATGGCAGCTAGTGCCATCAATGAATATACAGCTTCAACTTTAACTATAGAAGGCCTTTCAAGGCCTTGTAAACAATGTTCACAACATTTCAAGGTATTTGATGAATTTGTAAACCATTCTGGCTCGGGAAGTTCGATGATTTCAATGAATTTGGTGGGCCAGATTATCGAGTTGGATTTGGCAATTGTGCAGAAAATGTTTGGCATTTTATTTGTGGGGTAAGGTTCTCGGTAAAATGGCTGCAGGGAATTCTTTAATATTTGTATGAGGCTACGTTAAATATAAGTTTTTTTTCTTGCAGTACATCGGCAGCAGAAACTGTATCACACTTTCATTTTTTGTAAAGTAATCATTGTTTAGCGTTATATCGGCATTCCGTTTTAACACTAATCGGTATCGGTACATCGGGGAAAAAAGCTACATCAGCACATCCCTAGTTTTAATTGGACTGGCAGACATACACGAAACAATGTCACATAAGCCGTACTTTTTTCGATATATACGGAAACGACGATAACTTCGCTAAATATTGACCCATTTTGACGTTCAAATACACCATTTAACCCTGTTTTTGCCAGCTTTCCAATGGTGCAAACCACAAGTCATTAGCTCTACCTGTTTGAAGTTTTGTATAAAAAGTAAAAACCATTTTTAAACAAATAAGGCTTGCAAATAGATACGAAAAACTGCTGATCACTAGTATTTTAGGACTAATATATCTTAAAAGTGCTCGTCTGTTGATTAATTAATATCAACATTTTCACATATTTAGATTCTTATATCTTTTTTGTGCAGAAAATGTTTGGCTGCGTGTAAATTTGTGGGGTAAGGTTCTAGGGAAAATGGCTGCATGGAAAAGAAGCTTTGTATAAAATTTTTTTTTTATTTTCTTCAATATTTGTATGAGGCAACGTTAAATGTAAGTTTTTTTTCTTGCAGTACACTGGCAGCAGAAACTGTATCACACTTTCAATTTTTGCAAAGTAATCATTATTTAGCGTTATATCGGCATTCCGTTTTGACAGTAATCGGTTTTGGCACATCGGGAAAAAAGCTACATTGGCATATCTCTAGTTTTAATTGGACCAGCAGACATACGCGAAACAGTATGTCAGGCTCAAAGTGTTTTGAAGATGTAATTATTATTTTTAAGATTTTTTTTATCATATTTATTTCAGTTTTCATTAATTGTATTATTTCGTTTTAATTAAATATTAAATGAAATTTAAACAGTTTAGAGATAAAAAAGAAATCTTGTAGGGATCGACCGAGTCCGGATATATCCGGATCCGGTGCCGGATAATGCGGTATCCGTATCCGGCCATTATATTGAGCCGGATACCGGTTGCAACACAACCAAAACTTGTCGCCGTAAACATGTTGCATGCCTCGGTAAAATAAATCGACGTAAAATAACTAAGCGATCTACGGGTATAAAAAATTGCAGATGTAATAATTAGTGTAAATTAGTGCACAAAAATATACTTGGGATAATCGTATTAGGTTTTCATAACTAAAAAAAAAAAAGTTGAAGTTCGACTACGTAAATGCGCTTACGAAATTATTCATCTTCCGTTGCAGTACATGGGATACCTTGAAACGATGGTCCTCTGGTTATTCCTCCATTACAGCGTTGTTTACGGCTTCAGAAATCCTTTTTTTTAAGTTTTTATTACCGTAGAAGTAGTTTAAAGTTGTATTATTCCTAATTTATATTCGCGCTCCTACTCCCTGCCGGCTGTCCGCCAATAGACGCACACGTGCTAGCTTCAATGGCTGTGACCTTGACTCGCTTCGCGTGACGTCACTTGCGACTGGCCCCCGTCGTGATATTGATCACGTGCTATTACACGTGCAAATCGGGGAATCCCAGCTTTCCAACGCGACCAAGATGGCAGCCGTTTGTTACGTTGTTGAGTTACGACAGCTTGAACCAAGGTCTAGTTTTAGCAAACAAAAGCAATTTCACGTCAATTTTGACGATACGGCCAACAAAAACATCAATTAAGGTAATTAAAAGATGATATTAAATTAAATGAATCCAAAATAGGCGTGCCAAAGTACCTAATTCAGTCGAAATTAGGCTACACCTTCATTGTATACAATGGCGATTTTTCTTTTCAAACGGCGCTATGAATCGAGAGTGCGTCGGGAGTTTTAGTAACTGTTTTGAAGTGACGATAAATCGGGGTTTGGACGCCAAGGGGTTAAATTCGAAAAGTAAGACGGTTTAATGACGACATCAAAAACTAGTAAGAAATAATAGCATGCTAAACCAAAGATGACTTCCATGTTGCAAGAGTCGAGGCAGTTTTGTTCATAAAATGAAAAAAAAACACAGCTTTTTTATGTTAATTTCGTTCCTTTTTTTTTTTGCTTTCGGTCTTTGTTATACTGTACACAATACAAAACGGAACGAAAGCAATTTAAAGCGGTAAATAACAAACCTGCTGTGATTTTGATTTAGTTTTAATGCAACCAAAATTCAATAATTTTAATCTAAAATAAATAAGTGGACTACATAACTGGTTTCACAAATATTTCAAAATTTTGCTAATTATTTTTCGAAATGAAGCAGTAGGCTAATCAATGAGAAATCCTTCAACTAGAAAAATGTTTTCTGACTGATTAACCTAATGAGTGCTTTGACTGTTTCAAAAAAAATTTACAGAATTTAGCAACATTGCAAAAACAGTTCTGTAGCCTACATGCAATTATACTATACTGGCATAATAGTGTAAGACTTCTACGTGTTTAATGTAAGAAAATAATGTGAAACAAAGCGGAAATCAATACCATAGCTGCAACTTATAAGGGGAAAAAAATAAAACGCCTTTATTTAGTTTTTGTGCCTTAATTTAATTTTGAATTACCCGGTATCTGGTACCGGTCCGGATCCGACACCTAGATCCGGAACCGACCCGGCACTGACATCAAATTATCCGGAACCGACCCGGCTCCGGCAAAACGGTATCCGGCCGATCCCTAAAATCTTGTTATTATTATTTTCTCTCAACTTTTTGTAGTTACTGTAGTATTGAGACCATTACAGGACACATAAATCCTTCCGGTATGTCGTGTGACCCGTAGAGAATAGAGTTTGCAACATTTACACAGGTTAGAGTTAATGTCGCAAAATCATCTCGCACGAAAGAAAAAACAAGAAAATGACTGTGTTGGCAGCATTTACTGTACATACGTTTGAACTAACGTCGCAAAACTGAGTCATACAGGAAAGCCAACAGGACGCATGCACCTTTAAACCCAATATTGCTATTACAGTACTGCAAACAGGCGTTAATAAATAATAGCATGAAAAATAATTTGCAAAATTCAATAGTACTTTTTTTTTTAGTATTATGATGCAATCAATCGTTTGGTACCTATTACGATTTTGTTATGACAGAATGATAGGTTAAAATTTTATGACTAATCTTAGTCCCAGGAAAATAAAAGCAAATAACAATAGAATCTTGATTATCCAAATACTCTAATTATCCGAACTCCCAATCTTACAAAATATTGAGAATTTTTGCCATATTTTAAGAGTTTATATTCACCTATGTTACGATTATTTTTTCAGACTTTTCCAAATAAATTATATTTGGAAAAGTCTGAAAAAATAAGAGTAACATAGGTGGATCCCAATTACCCTAGTAATTACATTACATTGCTTGTTTAATGAAAATTCTTTTTGTTTGGTATTTTAACTTTTTGTTGTGAGCATGAAGCTAAGATAACTTGCAAGTACAGCAACTTATTATATTATGATCAATTACAATTGCAATCCTAATTGGTACAGAGTCCCTAAGAACGTACTAGCTCACTCAATATTAGTTCACTTTTCACTCGCTACATGACAGAACCATAAGTTCAGGAAAACAAACACAACCACCACGCAAAACACAACAAAGTTCGCCTGAATTTTTGGTGAAGTGCTACACCCGTTCACGTTCTTCAGAAGTCAGTGATGCAACCGAACAAGCACATGCTTTTGAAATTGGAACTTTCATAATGCATTTTTCGGACATTTCTAGTGCAGTTGAAATACTTCTGAAGAAGGTGAACGGGTGTAGCACTTCACCGAAAATTCAAGGGAACTTTGTTGTGCTCAGCGTGGTGGTTGTGTGTTTTTTCCTGAACTCATGTCGTTTTTAATCCACTGTAGCTGCCGGTTGCCGGTGTGTTATGACAGAACTACGCAGTAGAATTTCTGTGTTCGGGTTCTAACTAGCCTTTTTAAGATTTGTTGGTCTAGCTTGATTGATTAAGAATTATCTAGTGTTCAGTTTGGAAACGTTCACAAAGGTCTTTTTTTCAGTAAAATTTGCATCAGCGATCAGTTCAGAGGTTGGTACAACCTTACAAACTACGTTGAATGATTTTTTCCTTACCAATCGGTTATTAATTTTTTATATATAACAAAACTTAAGAAAACGAAAAATATAAAAGTGGCGTCGTACAGAGAAAGTAAAAACAATTACCTGTTTGACTGCTTGCTGAGCACCAGTTTTCTCACAAAAGGTAAGAAAGGCGTAGCCACGGTTCTGCCCCGACATGGGATCCATCATAAGCCGAAGGTCCCAGATTTTGCCACACTTCTCAAACAAGGGGATGAGTTCATCTTCAAACAAGTCTCGGGGGATTTTTCCGACAAACACCTACAAAGAGATATGGAAACCGTAAAGTTTTATTACGCTCATAAATTCAACAAAAATAAATGAGCACAATTATAATGCAGATGACAATCAACCAAGATTCAGCCAGTGCCTCTGTTACCAGTATAGTTGGTATCCTAGCACAATTCAGCCAATGCCGATTCAGTATCATATTTTTCATTATATAGGTTTTGGACTCCGTAACAATTTTTAAGGTCCAATTTTAAGTGTTGGCAAACTAAATAATTCACAAATTATTTGAGCTTCTCATTTCTCATTAGCACCAATAGATAGCCCCCCGAAAAAAGTTTTCTATGGCGTATTCGAACTTGTTATGGATTTGGACGCACATGCAAGACAAAGTGCAGTTTTAATGGAACAAATTAAAAAAAAAAAATATTGTCTTATATTTGGCCAGTAGGAGTATAATTTGCACCATGAGTTTCAATCTGTTGCTGTTGGTGAAGCTGCACTGAAATCCCAGAAGAAAGAACGACTGAAATTGCCTGTGCCCGTGCTTCTACACTTGGCACATATTTAAACTAAGCCATTTTATTTTTATAATTAAGGACACTATGTTCCATTCAGCCACTGGTGCAAACTGAGTTATAACCGTTAAAACATGGGTGAAAAAAAGGACGATATTGGCCACATACTCTTCTCTACCAGTATTAAAAAAAAAAAAAAAAAAAGCTTTTGGCATATTTGGGCATCGTCACCAAAGGCACGATTAACAAACGTCATCAAGCAGGAAGCCATTTGTAAAACATATAATCAGAGGTGCACTGACGGTATAGGAATATGATTAGTATCTGTTAGTATTGGGGGTTGCTGTAGGGATCAAAGCAGTGCAACCAGTAGCCCAGTCAAATGTGACTAAATTTAGTTGGAATCGTGGAATAATTCATAACTAGCTGATTTTTGGTAAAGATGTTCGTACTGGTCTCAGGTTCAACATACTAAAGATCCACAGCAGTCCGTGTTGAGCTAACACCACCATCTTGGAAACATGGCACCCAAAATCGGATTTTTCAATATGTCACCGAAACTGCTGTGCAGGCATGAAAATATGTTTAATCCAAAATTGTAGAGCAAGGAATTGTCTACAAAAAAGGTTCTATTCGTTTTTTAAATTGAGCCAATGATTCAGTGAATAAAGGGTGCCATAGAGGCCACACACGTGTATTGCATCCAATGTACAATTACACTTCATGTAGATGGGAACTGTTCTATGCCCTTTAATCCTTTTGAGTGCTAAACCCGAGAAAATCTCGGGCCAAACACAAGCACAGG
>JAHWFP010244189.1:134633-166758 GCA_023313725.1 Lithobius niger
TTTTTTTCCAAGTATTTTCCAGTATCTGTACGAACCCTGCTTTACCTCTTGACCTCTAAATGGGCGTAGAACAGTCCCCCCATCTAAGTTAAACAATTTCGGTTAGGGTTAATGAAAGGATAGATCCCCACCTTTTACAAAATCCTACGTATATCTATTTTGGGCTAAGTTCGAGTATTACGTCATCAGGGAGGGGGAGTTTGCCTACTGGTGACAGTAGATGGCGTAAACATCGCTAACCCCAGGAAAACATAATTAAGGGGGCGGAAATGATATGCAAACAAAAAGGCGGGAGAAAAAATGGGGATATACAGGAAAAATACTTCCTCGCGGAGGGGAGGGGGAGAAAGAGTTAGAAATGACATAATACTTGAGGGGAGTTGGGCAATAAATGATGATTAATGATAAGGGGGGAAGGGGTGGGGTCGAAAATGGTGAATTTCTTGATGCCGTAATACTTGAACGTCCCCAATACCTCTTACAACAATAAACCTGTTATAACAATGCTATTTTCGAGGCTCTTCAAGCAACTATTCATGTACAAGTGATTGTTTATAACGATAAACCTGATAAAACATTCTACTCCGAAGGACCCTTGGATATCGTTATAAAGCGGTTTTGCTGTATCACCTTTGCTGTCCGGAATTGTGGGCTGAATGGTTTCGCTTTACATTGTGCTCTTGATTTGTTGATAGTTAAGGTGTTACAACCCCACCAAAAAGTTTTTTTGAGGGGGGGGGGGGGGAGGAGTTTTGAACTTGTTATCATAGCGAATTTTTCAAGGCGCTCTTCATTTGCATCGTTCATTACCTTACTGTGAAAGTTCTCGTCACAATTAGAGTTATAATTACTGGTAGAAAATTTCCGCTCATTTTCAAAACGAGGACACTTTTTAATGTCCAGCTAATTTTCGTTGAGATGAGGAAGGGAATCCGGACAAGAATGGGGCAGCACATGGCCAACGTGAGAAACAAATAAGAAGACAACGGCATCGCAGCTCACTGCATGGAGTCTAAGCATAATATTGGATGGGAAAAAGCTGAGACACCTGTGAAGTCGAATTCTAAAAACGACAGGCATCCGAGATGCTTAGAAACAATTGCCATTCGACTACACGAAATTGGTGGTGTTTCGCTAATGAATATTCAAGGGCCAACATTTCCCCGGGTTGAAGACGTCATTGGCAACAACCTGAAGCAACAGCTTGGCAGGAAGTGGAAGCTAGATGAGCTAGAGTATGCTGCCCACCAAATAAGGGAGGCCGCGAGGGGCGCCGGTTGCAAATTCGAAGCAGACGACAACGATGTAGGAACACACGGAGGCCAAAACCTTTCGTCGGAGTGCCTGAGGATTAGCTGGACATTAAAAAGTGTCCTCGTTGTGAAAATGAGCGGAAATTTTCTACATAATTCCAGTAATTATGACTAACATTTGAATCCATGCCTAATTTCATGTTTTTCATAAAAAGTGAACAATTTCATCAATTTTGGGCCACAACTGCCCTATAAATAAGTGTAATGGTACATTGGGTGCAATACGCATGTATGCTTTTGTATTTGTACATTGGATGCAATACATGTGTGTGCTTTTGTGCATTAGGTGCAATACACGTGTTGGCCTCTTTGACACCGTTTATTCTCTGAATTATCGACTCAATTAAAAAAAAACGAACCTTTTTTGTAGACACTCGTGCTTAACAATTTCTGGTTAATCTTATTTTCATACCTGAGTAGCCGCTTCCGTGATATATTGGAAAAAAACAATTCTGGGTGCCATGTTTTCTAGATGGAAAAATTAGCTCCAGACACTGCTACACCGTTCATTGGCTAAAGCATTAGACAAAAGATATTTTCACGCCCGAGCAACCGTTACCAAGATAAATTGAAAAAAAAAAAAAAAAATGATTTCAGGTGCCATGTTTCCAAGATGGCGACATTAGCTAAACTCAGGCAGCTGAGGACTTTTAGTATGTTGAACGTGGTGTCATTACGAACGTAGTTGCATTTCTTTGATGCTACAACAGGGATCGAAATATTCAGATGCACAGGGGCAAATTGCACTCCAGAAGCAACGCTTGGAGTGCAAAATTGCATGCCAAAGATGAATTTTTCATAACTTTTGAACCGCACAAGCTACAGACTTGCGGTTGCAGCTACTTGCGGTTTGCAGCACTTTAAACAGTTTGGAATTAGATTGCCAGTGACATCATTCCTTCCAAAGAAAATAAACTCCATTTTTTTTACTACATTTGGTTAAATTATGGGGATTTTTTTCGGTTGATTAGTGAGGTTAAGTCAGTTTCAAGCAAAGTGCCGGAAAACAGTACATATTATTGTGATGCTGAATGTTAGAATTTTCAATGGCTATAAAATAGGATACCATAGTGTTGGTTTACATTTGTGTTTTGCACTCCAAAGAAGTTTTTTGCACCCCAGTAACATATTTTGGAGTGCAAATTTGCACGCGAATCAAAATTCGGAAATTCGACCCCTGCTACAACCCGCGTTTGCGTTTTACTGGGATAGCACGTTAAATTCAAATTTCAGACGATAGTTTATGTTAAAAAAAAAAGGCTTTTTTTTTTTTACAAATACATGGTGAAACAAATTTTTGAATAAACCGGTGGGTAAAAAACAATACAACAGGTGTGCAGAATATGCCAGAACGATAGAATGAGGTTCGTGGGAAATTTCAGAGAACTGCGGTTATTTACTGAAAAATGGCTTGCCTACATAGGGTCAAACAAAAAAAAAAAAAAAGGTTTGGTTTGGTTTGCGTTACCCGACCGACCCTCAACATTTTTTCCATCCAAGGGCAAAAAAATCCCCTATTTTGGCACGCCATACTACGATACAAAAAAGGTTCAAATTCCTGGAAAAAAGGAAAAATATTTCTCTGTAACGTGTACATGAATGTATCTTTATTGCATAAAAAAAGAATAAATTAAAATTTCTGAAGTAAAGACTTTTTGATTTAGTAACAAAAAAAAGTATGAAAAAAATAATTTTCCGACCGACCGAACCTATTTTTTTTAACTGCGTAACGCAAACAAACAATTTTTTTTGTTTGGTCTAGGAAAAGGCTGTGGAAATTTGAAAAATTTGTAGGAACATTTTGTGGGAAATTTTGTCCAGTAAGAATTTTATGCACCCCTGCAATACAATTTTTCCATAAAAACTAACAGCACCATAATACCAGATACCGACTCATTCATAAGTACTGGGGAAAACAATAGTAAGCTTGTGACAGGTACTGGCTGAAAAATTGCTGATATCACCCATCACTAGTAGTATTGTAAAACTTCATTTTATTCGACAACTTGACCAAAAATTAACCAAGTTTGATGTTCAATAACACATTTTTAAGTGCAAGTGAGAGCTTTCCAATGGTGAAAATTTCAAGTTCATAGCTCAAAGTTGTTCTCATGTTATTTAAGAAAAGCCAAAAATAAATTCCATTAGACACTTAAGAACGAGAAATTTACTAACAAACCAGAAAACTGATAATTTTACATAAGCAATGTCTTTCAGTCAAAATAAAGCTGGCAAAGCCAACGTTTTCTTAGCTGTCATGTTTTCTAAAAAAAAAAGTTATCCAGTGTTGGCATGGAGCGAATCAGCAAACCCTGCATGTTGGCCAAGTTTAGACTTTTCGTGGATTGTGGCAGATCTTGTCCCAGTCTCAGGTTCTCGAAATATAGCATAATGGCTGCGATTACATTGAGAGTCAATCGATTCACATTCCAAAGCAGACGACATCATTTACGCACCTCTCAAAACAGCGAAAACCAGTTTACAATTTTCACAAATTTTCTACAGCTTTGAAAAATTAAAAAAAAAAATATGGTCAGGTGAAGAAGACAGCAGGAGATACATTTTATTTTTTATTTTTTTCTAAGCTGTCGAAAATTTGTGAAAATTGTACACTGGTTTTCGCTGTTCTGAGAGGTACGTAAATGATGTCGTCTGCTTTGGAATGCAGTCTCAGGTTTTTTAGAATGGTAGCCATTCAGAAAACAAAGCTCCCGAGGTAAGGTTTACTGCCAAACTTTCTTGGCAAGTGTTTTACAAATATTGCCAGGCCTGCTGCTAGTTGGTGTGTTATCATGCTTTCGAAAATGGGACCCAAGTGCGCCAAATATTTAGGCGTCTTTTTTTTTTCATCATTAAACGCTGCTGCAGCGTGGCTGGACGCTTTCACTTTACATTTCTCCTAGGGATGGTTCAGTTTTCAAGTTTCGGGTTCGGTTTTCGGTTTGCCAAGACCTCGGTCGGTTTTGGGTTTTTTAGAAACCTTAACAAGGCTTCCTACAAATAGGGATAGTTCTGAGTTAATATGTTTCACTTTATTAAATGCTGTCACAATTTGGCTGCTCCCACTGTCCATCTTCAGTCGAACTTGACATATTTTCACTTTGTATTGTGTCCTTTGCCACTTTACAGAAAAAACTGAACTGGACATTGTTTTGTTGCCATTTCGCCTTCATTCCGCTATCAGGATTTCCAGCTCGGCAAACTGTTCACATTGATAAAAAAACTCTATGACGCTTAGTTTCTAATAAGCTTACAGTTAAGAACTTACCTCGCAACCATTTCCAGGTTGTGCTCCTTCCCACTCTGGCGGGGGTCCTCCGTATTTTCTTTGTCCTGTTGTGACATCAAGAGAGTATCCAGTTCTGTCCAATATAGCCTGAAAAAGAGTTTAAGAAATGTAGTCAGCTTTATTTTCTGCAACCACTACTGTAAATCGCCTTACACACCCCATTGAAGCAAGTGCCCACCCGCTTAAAATGCTCTAAAGTCACAATGGAAGAGCGGAGCCTCCCCATTAGCAGCAAAAATAACTAAAAGCTTCATAACGAGCTAATTTTTACCCAAACTTCAACTGAACACACAACCTAAAAACCGACGGAATCGCGAACCACACCAAAATAACTGAAATGGTACAACCACCATGTTAGAATCCAACTCGACAAATGACCATCATTTGAGTGCCCTGGAGCCATTTAAAATAAAACATATGGAGAATCAAGGAGTAAAGCTTATGTATGAATATTCAGCCTCCATCACATCCCTTAATCCACCACCTCGTGCTTCTTAAGTTGCAAAACTAACTAAACACCAAGTTGGAAGCAACCATCCAGAAGGCCAAGATGAAAGATCAGTGGTCAGAAGGAAAAATTTGATCGCGGATGTCAACAAACCGCCCGATGCAGTAGTAAAACGTTCACGCAAGAAACCTGATATAGAAAGGCGAAGTTCAAGCACAATAATATCAGTGATTGATTGACTTTCGAAAATTTGTACCGGACGTTTTTAAGTTGTGTATTCAGTAGATTTTGAGTAAAACGTAGCTCGTTAAGAAAGCTTCACACCTTTTATGAAATCACCCTTTTATCTAATGTAATTAAAAACCGGCTATTGTGCATTTGCACCAACATTTTCCGCAAGTTTCCTCCAGGCTGGAAAGTTCGGATGCGTGCATGATCACTCTCCCCTCGACGGAAGAGGAGTGCTTTGCAGCAGTTTCAGAGTGCAATCGCCTCCAATGATGCCGTTTGGACGGAATGTGTAATCAGAAATTATTACCACAAGTTTTAACTGTAAATTAGGACTAACAAACAACTGGTGTGCTTAGCGGAACATTGCTGAAAAAAAATAGGATCGGTAGGGTGGAAAAAGATTTTTAAAAACAGTTTTTAATGCAGGCCTATGGCGAAGCATGTTCTGCATACAAAATAAACATTGTTTGTGCTTAGATTAGTTATGTTTAGGTGACACCCGGACGTTGACAACTTTCGTTGGCATTTTTCCGCACAAGATTATGCTGCACTTCATGATTGCGCCATTTTGGCAAAAACATGTCAATAGTCGGAAGGAAACGTCGGAAGGATCAGTCTGGTTCCGCGAAGAGGACCCCCTTTTTTTTGTTAGGCCTTGTTGGATCTTGACGAATTAATGATCTAATAAACTAAACTTGCGAATAAATGAGAATAAAGGCATTAGAAAATGTTTATGCTCAAACTTTGAATTTTAAAAGCCATCTCAAATTAGAGGACAAATACGCAGTTTTCAGTGTTGACTTTTTTTTTGAAAAGGGCAGTTTTCACATTGCATCCAGTTCTAGTGGAGCCATCTATTTCGTTGCCACTTGTACTGTGTGGTTCCATTCAAGACTCGTCTTCTCTTTGAAGGAAACAAATCTCACAGGAAATTTGACCTCTAGACCTATTCGGAAGTGACACTTGTGGAGATGGTCTTGCCCACTTCCATCTCCACGGTTTAATCATGAGAAGACACCAGAATCACAAGAATTAAACGGATTTATCAGACCAGAGCTACAACGACAAGTCCTGACTGAAACTATTAAAAACACTTGGCACAACGCACAAGATGAGATAAAAACACCACTGGCAACTGATGTTTTGGGACATAATGCCACTAGTCCCATTAATCAAATAAAAATAAAAAAAGTGTGAAGCCTGCAGAGCTGAGAACAGGAATGAATAGTTTTAACTGATGAGCGCACATTTTAACTGGTTCTACGTCCTGACTGGACGCCATAACATCTCCTTCCTCTCTCTTGCTGTGCATGCGTGCAGGCAAGCCAAGCAAATAGTTAGCCAACTCAGATTCATAACAAAAATGGTTATAGTACTAATAGGGCCCATCTTTCACTCTTTTCTCAGTCTCGCAGAAAATCCGTTGTGGAGAAGATACTGTATGACTGGGTTTGATGGTTCTTGAATATTCATCAACATGCCCTTCTCTCGGACATGGTGTTGAAGCCAGGGGTTCAAGACTATCAAATGCGCGTCCCTGGTGGAATTTGATACTAGTAATGTTTCAGTTGCTTTCCAATATCTTGTGCGTAGTGTCCATATGGTGGAGTGTTAAGCCGTTTGCTTCCATTTCATTGCGTGTGTCTGCCATGTGCTGTTTATACCCTCGTTCTTAGGACTTTTCTTGTCTTTCCTATGCATACGACCTCGCATTCCCTACATGGGACACGATATACTCCTTTGGCGTTTTTAATTTTTGCTAAACATTCTTCTTTATTCTGAGTGTTACCCCATTTCTTCTCTTCTTGGCCACTCTCTCTCGTTGGTTTTTGCAGCATGTCTTTCATTCCTTCACCTTTTTTATTGCAACACTCAACCCTTTCTACGCTGGATTTTCTCAGTCAGTCATTCTAAAAGGTTAAGAGTGACTTTTGCCACCTGTGTCTTTTCACATCCATTCTTGTTTCTTCTGACAATTGCACCCCGTTGCGTTCATCGCTATCGCTCACTTAATCATGGTGCTGAGTATTTTGAGGGAATCATCACCTGAACAGTAGATTGTTGATGGGTAAAATGAAAAAATCCATGTTTCAGCTAAACCCATATAGGTGTAAACCAAACTAAGCTATGTTGTTAATTTCGAAGCATAAATTGGCAGATAGAACGGCGTATTTAATTCGTAGGTGCAGGCTTTCAGAGCTGAGCAGAATTGTATCGAAGTGGGCAGCAACCATCACTGCATGTGTGCGCGTTACCTTTGTAAATGAAAAAAAAAAATTACTCGCAACGATTTGGCGATGCACGTCGCAAATTGTGGCATTTCTGGGAGAAGCGAAGCGAATGAAAATCCATGTTTTCAGTGTGTGCGCAAAAAATACACCGAAAGAAATTCAAATTCGTGAGCAATACAAATTATCATCCAGTTTGTTTAGCTTTATTAAATTAACACCACTGGAGGGGGTGAGGGATCAGGACAAAGAAAAAAAAAAGGAACTCGAACCGAGCGAGCGTAACAATCAGTAACAAATGATAGCATAACAATTCAAGCTTCAATGAGATACCTACTTAAACTACAGTACAAACAAATACAGAATTGGAAGATTCTCCACCAACATGGTGTACTCCCGTGACACTCGAAGTGTCCAGTAATCTTTATGGAACCAATGGAGGCATCTCACTAATATCGATTCCCGTCGCAGTAAATCGTGAAGGAACGATAGAAGTGAGGAGATCCTTTCAACTAACGATCTCACAAAAAATTCTGAAAACTGGAATCTCGCTCCGACGAAAGAGAACTCTTTCTGTGGGGTCAACTTTGAATTTACGTTCTTCCAAGTCCTAACCAATGAAGCAGCCAATTGCCGAGATAGTTGTGTGCCTTCATTCTCTGCCGTTGTAGAAATTCTTGCACTGGGCAAAGGACTGATGTGAAAACGCGAGTCACTGTGTAAAGTCCAAACGGGCGAGAACCTTGAAGTTGTATTTGACAGGGTTGCGAAAAACTTAGGTTTTTTTTTTAAAACTAATCCCAGCAATCCGGTAGGTTTTTCCGAGTTTTATTATATTTTGGTGTTTATTTAAGTCTAAGTAACAGCCCATCTAAACTAAGTGGCTGGGTCAGTCAAAGGTGAAGCGCTAAAAGCCAGAGGAAAACAATTACAAATTGCCAGTTTGTCTTTATCTTGCGCAGAACTAGGGAATTATTTTAAATTACGACAAATAAAATAAAATTCCAGGGCTTACAAAGAAGTAGCTAACAGTTTCAAGGAATAGAAGGCCTTGAATTTTTGCTTAACAAATTCAAGTATGTTCAAGGATTTTAAGCACCTTGTACGAACCCTGTATCTCTGAAAGACTTTTTTCCCAGTATTAACTGTCAAAAATTGAAAAAAATTCACTTACTCGGGTTTGGTAAAGAATACAGATTACTCGGAAGAATTTACGCAAGTTTCTCCTCCCAACATATTTATTTCGACTATTGAAGGCTGAAGGTCTAGCGATTATGATACAACAATCAAGAACCGGCAACATTAGATCCCAACCTATGTTCCAAAGTTCCGATCGGACAACAATACAAGTTACCAACAACTGTATACGCAATATTTCTGGACATAATAAGTAAACTTACACCTGTAAACTTCAACATACAACAAAATTAAGAAAATATTAAAATTTAAACTGGTAGGTTTTAAAATACATACCATCTGTCACCCTCTACGCGTCATTACTGAGGGTGGTCGCAATACAAACAATCCATCATAGCTCAAAAGACAAAGTAAGTTATTTTTCTTAAAACGACAAGGGCGAAACGAATACGGTTTCAGCAAGCGAAAGAGCAGAATTTGGGGCTCCATTCAAGTGAATGGTTGACACCCAGGCCTAGGAGCCCCAAACGCAGACGTTTCTGCTCTTTCGCTTGCTGAAACTGTATTCGTTTTGCCCTTGTCATTTGCCCTAGCAAGCGTAGCCTAGCTTTCCTCCACAAGTATTCTCTACAAGGGCGAAACAGTCTGTCTAGAGATCTTTGTGGGTGAGAGCTAATTGATATTATTTTCTTTAAAGTGACAGGTACATGTTTACTTTGATTTCAGTCACTTACGATTGAAAAACGTTTTAACCCTTTCCTTCACATAGACACATATACGCTTTTCTACACTTCTACAGGATTCACACACATATGCATTTTTACGCGTTTCGTGTATCTCGCACTTCAAATTACTGAGACGTAATTATTTTAGCAGTTTATTACATTTTTTAAGTCATGGTATTGAAGCTGCCTAGATGTTTTAGAATTAAAAATAAAAACTTGCGAACAGTTGAAAAGTTACAGCGTAATTTTCAACTGTGATGCACAATTGTGGGGAAACTGGTAATTTTCACGAGGGATGAAAATTCTCGTAAATGTCCGTGAAGTAAAGGATTAACCAAATTGTCGAGTGCAACTTACATTGTCAGGGTGCGAATTTTCGCTTTACAGTAGTTTCTGCCACTAACAAAAAAGAAGGAAGAACCATCGCAGGAAATTCAAACGCACAGCAAAAAGGACTTCTAAGCAAAGGCGTGTTCAAACCCAAAACTTGCCTGAAGAAGGCTGACGGTTTTAAAAAGAAACATCTCACAAATATTTGCACCCTGACAACGTAAGTTGTCCTGAACTATTTGGTTAAAACATTTTTCAATCGGAAGTAAAGGAAATTATTCTAGGAAAAAATACCTACTCATAACTTCAGAGAGTTTTAAGCCAGTCAAATTCTTAGTGAGGGTCCACAGGCGTGTCAGCAGTGGAACAAAATAAAAGCTGGCCGCTATTTCTCACCATTTCATCTTGTACAAAATTAATTTTCCAAAAGTAATGTCGGGAATGTGCACTCCCTCTATTAGTAAACCACCCAACTTAAGAGTCATTATAAATTGGGGTAGAATATGGCATGTTAGAAAGACTTAACTATGAACGTAACCCATGCAACGACATCAATTCTTTCATGAGATCGGACACAGCACCAACTTCTGCCTTACAGCTGGAATGAGCCACTGCCACTAAAGGCTGTGTCTTACTTGACCATGCTAGGGTTAAATTACCAAAAGAGTAAACCGAATACGCCTTTACTTCCTACTGCAGAATCCCATGATACGTCAAAATAAGCACATAATGAGCAGCTTTTTGTTGCAGGGGTCCCAAACTTTTCAAACCGTGGGCCATACAGCACTGCTGCTTATTTTTCACGGGGCGAATTTATTCCTTGTCTGGTCCTGGTGGGTTCCAGCGGTGCCCATTCATCCTCCCCCCCCACCGCAGATGTAGCGAGGAGTGACCTTTCCCCAATACCAAACATTGGTTATGTTGTGTTTTTGTAAATTAATATACAGTAACTGTATTTTTCCACTCCACACCAACAAAGTTATAGTTGCTCCTCACTAAGCTCCATCCCCCCAGCCACCATTGTTGGCCTCAGCCATTCTTGAACGAAGTCGAGATCTTCCTAGTTTCTAAAGAGTAACCATCACTTCACTCCAGAGAAAGGAAAATATACCTTCAAATGCATAAACAGCTGAAAAATCGAATTTAGTGAAAATAAAGCAGGGGGCCAGACAAAAGTGCTTCGCAGACCACATCCGGTCCCCGGGCTGTAGTTTGGAGACCCCCGGAGTAGAATGTAATTTTGCGTTCCCTTCAGATATCTCCTATTTCTTTTTGTTTTGTTTTCATTTCATATTTTTGCCTTCACCTAAAAATTAGTTAAATATTCCATCCAGTAACCGTCATCACAACTAAATACAATCAATTCCAAGTTATCGTTTACCAGGGTGACTTGATTAAGTTAACACATGACCGAAGTGCAAGCGGGATTTTAAGAGGGTTTCCTACAAATAATTTACGTGTCCGTCAAATATTGGTCGCAGCTCAACGTTTGGCAAAAGAAAATCAACAGTTAGCATTTATTTAGCCCTACTCGCTAAAAGGCGACTAGCAACAGAGAACAGTACTCAAATAGGCCTATCTCGGGAACCGTGTAAGCTAGAGACAAACGGTTTACAGCGTTATGTTCAAATTTATAAGGGCTCTTTCTGAAATAACACTGGGGGTTAAAGAAATTTACAATTTAGTAAATGCAAAAATTGGAAAAATATGCATGATGCAAGTATATTGGTATGTGGTGAGTGCTTTATAAGGTCCACTGGCAAAGTGGCGACTGTTTCTGGATTGACATTCGAAAGGGTTGTTAGTGGCTCCTTGCAGTTAGGGGGTTCTGGGAGAACACCAAGTTTCCCCAGCAGGGACCGGGAAGAGCCCCGGAAGCAAATGCATTTTTAGACTATTTTGGGACCATTTCTGTCCTCTAGATAGTACTCGACTCAGTGCACTTGACAATTCACACAAACAAAACGTATTCAAAAAAAAAATATGTCCCCTCTCAAAAAAACCGAAAGGGGTTTTCCACGCAACTTCACGCCACCGCATGATTCATTAGTTTTATACATTTGATAAATTAAAAAAAAAAGTTAAAGGCTTGAAAAAAGCATTTTCGTTGCAAATCAAAAAAAAAAACACCCTAGGTAGCATAAGATAGTGTAGATGGCAAATTGGAGGTAGGAAAATGTTCTTTATTTTCTTAATTAACATGTTTTTTCCAGCAGGAAAATTCTGCCACGTAGCGTTCAGGCCTCTGTATCTAGCTCAGCTGAGTAGCTTGTAGGCCTAATCGAGAGCACGGCAGTGAGGCAGGAGAGCGAAACTCGAGTCGTTTTTACGTTTACCCAAAATTTTTTTTTTCTGTTACAAAATTAAATAAATAATACATGATTGCTGAAATATAAATGACTGTCTTAAGGGTGGTTCATTTGTGCAACCCTCTCGAACGTCAATCCAGTAGCAGTCGCCACTTGGCCATTAGACCATAAAAAAGTACGTGTCATTTTACAATTACTACTCGCCACACACCACATTCATCTTGCACGATGCATGGTTTTTCTAAGTTAAGCATTTACGAAATTGTAAAATTTTCTTTCACCCCAGTATTAAAGCAGAAAAAGCAGTTAAGTAGCCCTTGTAAAACTCAGCAAACCATTCGTCTCTAAGTTGTATGGTTCCAGAGATATCTCTCTTTGAATGTCATTCTCTATTGCTTGTCGCCATTTTGGCAAGTAAGGCTAAATTCCAAGTTGCCAACTGTTGATTATTCGCCAAATGGCGAGTGGCGACCGACCTTGGAGAGGGTTGCATTGTGCACATTGTGAGTACTGTTTGTAGTGATGGCTTTCTAAGAAGGGAAGATGTGATTTACTATGAGGAACACTACAACAGTTGGAGAATTTTCCTAGGATGTCTCCTGTCCAGAAAGCTGCTCAGCAGTCCTTAATGGGTTAAAGCATTTTAGGATGAAGGGCTTGGCTTTGCGTGGGCATTGCACGATTTACGGTACAATAATTTTAATTCGAGCAGAGTTTGGAACAAAAAAAAGTTGAGTTTCGAGACAAATTCCGAGTATTCAATGGTCATAGTTTGTTTGCATTTGTTTTGAAAAATTCACAAAGACACCAACACGGAAAGCAATCAATTTCGCAAATTTTCGACAGTTTTGTTGGAGGTAGATGGAAATTTCTCCCCACTGTCTTCATCAGGTTTAGTTTGCAGAACTTCGGTGTTTTTTCCATCTATCTCCAACAAATCTGTCGAAAATTAGTTACTGATTTCCGTCAGAGAAATTGAGCATTGCGGTAGTTGTGAATTTTTCAAATTCTTTGAACTCTCACAGTATCATGTGTTTTAAATAGGGATCGACCGATACAGGTTTTTGCCGATCCGATACCGATATTTAATATTTTTAACCAAGCAAAATTTATAAACTTAATAAGAACTAAAAAATACAATATTATCCTTGTTACTTCATATAATTGAAAATAAGTTAAATTTATCATATTTTACACTTTTATTGCAATGAGTTACAAAATGTTATTATTATAATGGATCTATCTGGGTAAAATTTTTGCCAGTGCTTATCCAGTCCGGTTCTTTGTAACTTTTGGCACCTTCTCATAGCAGTACCACAAGTAAAACAATGAACATATGGACCATATTTAAAGTTAAATGCCAAAAAAAAAAAAAAATAGAAAAAAACCCATTTATCAGCACTGTACTACAATGAATTTAACGCTGATTAAAATTCGTCATTACAAACGATTTAAAACTTCTGATGTTAAGTATGAGTAGCCTACTTTTGTACTAACTGCATATGCACACTAGCATGAGAGAAAAAACGAAAATCGGAAATTATAAAACTATCTTTACAGGGGCGGGTCACGCCCTTTAATTTCAAATCAACTGATGAGAGTTTCCAGGCTCTGCTCCTCAAACCCCCATCCTTAAAAAAATCAAAATCCTAGTAATTAAAATTACGGTCTAGCAAAAAATTAATTACGAACGAATGACAAATTAATGCTGGACATTGGAAAAATATTCCTTTGCTTACCTTACTGTCCCCTTCCCAAACTCATGTCTAACTAAAATAGACCTCTGCTTAGGAAAACGCGATTTAAAATCACCGTAGCCCATCTGGCCTACTACCCAGCACGAAACAATACTTGGGTGTTTGCTTTATCATCCACTCTTGAATTTCTTTGAATAAACCTTTTTGCTGCAATATCTTTAATTGGTAATCCATATACGCTATTTCATTCAGATCCACTTGACACCAATTTTAAATGATCATAGTTGCTCGGATAAACTGACTACGTCGAAGAAACCGGAAACTCTTTAAAAGTTGATACCCGAAAGGTGCACCTACTACCAGTAAAATGGAGGATACAGCTTGAACAATTTTAACAGCAGTAAAAACACAGGATTCGAATAAATACTTGGATATTGTTATACTACAATAGTAATAAAGTATTTTTAAAAAGTAATAATTTTAAATTTAATAAGACGATTTTTTTTAATGGCATAATCTGCATTACTTTTTCCCGGTTGTCCGCGCATCGAGCACCCTGCCGACACCAGCTAAAACAAAAGACAACACACTCCGTAGCAAATAATTAAAACATTTCTCGTTACCGCATTTTTTTATGGATTTGTATTTTTTAAAAAAATTACAATTTTGACATAATATATTTTTAAAACCTTTTTAAAATCACAACCCGCTTATTCACTGTCCAGTATTACTGATAAGCATGTTTTCTATTGGCCCTTGTGACTGAGCTCCACAACAAAGAAATCCTGCAAGGATCGGAAGTTACGCTACTAATGCTTCTACAATCATCGATTTCTTTAACTAACAAAAGGTAAACGAGATCGCAAATATAAGTTTAGGTACTTTTACGTTAACTATTTAATAAAAGTAACTAAGATACACAATGTTCAGAATTAACCAAATTTGGCTGGTTTTGGCACATGCTCCGGTAGGACCAGCTGGTGCTTGGTTCCCGTCGATCACTAGACGACTTAAACGCAGTGCACTAGACATTAGTATTAGTATTTACAAGAATTTATAAATTCTTGGTATTGAGAGGTGACAAGCCTTTGCTAGTTAATCTGTTAAACCGAAGCAATTTACAAAACTGAAACTCGCGTTTGGCAGTGAAGTTGAGATCGGTATCGGACACATAAACCGATCAGATTCCGATCCGAATATCGGATAAAAAATATCGGCCGATGCCGATAGCGATGATCGGTCGATCCCTAGTTTTAAACGCATTTTTGCATTTGTGAGGACAATAATTAGTAAAATGCTGGGTAATTGAATCGATTATGGTACCCCACGTACACAAACCCTGCCCAAATAGGCGCAACCGAGCGAAGACTCTGCAAGCAGAGAATAATTGGTAAAGCTCGGCGTACCAAACTTGGCCCAATTAAAGGGATATACCTCCCAGCGCCATTTTTCTCGATCCTCCATATCAAGTATGGCCCCAAAGGTCTATTTCCTTACCGTTAGTCTTTCCCTTCCTAAAAATACTTTTTAAAATGTGGCATCTACGAGATTTTCTGTTGAATATGATGGAAATTTATTTACTAACGACCCGTCACTAAATGATGCATTGCGCGCGTACAATAATCATGACGTTTCATCTGTGTGTGTACATCTACTAATTTTCTAATAATTACCATGAGATCTAAAATCTAATAGACTAATGCGGTAAAAATTAAAATTAATTATTCCAATAGATCGCCGAAGCAAAATTATAAGACACTAGCCTAGAAAATTATAAATTGTGATTTTAAAATACGAGAATCATTCCGGTTTGTGACAACACAATCTTTAACTTGATTCTATCTCGTGTACTATTCACAAAGCCAACCGAGACAGCAGCTATGCGAGGAACGCAGCTACCACCCCAGCCGACCTTGGCACTGTAATTGCTCGGATGATGATCTACGCGAAGCTGTAATTTGGCACGTGGAATGTTATAAGGCAGACCGGGTGTCCCTTTAACTGCGCCGAGAAATGGCAATCCAGACTTTGGAGGTCTGACGCACTCCCAGCCAAAGCCGTGGCACCAGAAGGAAAACAGAGAATTTTGCTAGGTAATTCCAATCGTAACTTCTTAGGTTCTTTTGCATGCCACAATCGACATGAGCCAGGGATTGGTCTGACTCGAAGCCGGGACCACCGGCCCATTAGAGACTTGTGCTAACCATCTGGCACCATGTCCCACTGGCAGTCACGACTGTGCTGTGCTTTGGGTACCAATGAGCTTTGACTCAACTGCAGGGAAGGCAATTATTCTCTAATGATGCTATTCTGTAGACAGGGGACTAGCCTACTCTGCGATGTCAACTAGGATGATACACTATTTCAATACTAGATTTTTACAACGACTAAATTTGCACTACTTCGCTGCGCTCATTACTGCTCGGGCACCTGATAGCTTGGGAGGCTTGCACGGTAAACCAGGATATTTTTTGTTTGATCACTCAGATTTGGTTTGGCCTTAGCACAATTATGGTTTTACTGTTTTAAGGACATTTACTTAAAAAAAAGGTGCATTTAATCAACACAACTGATAAGCTTTCAACGAAAAGATGAATTTTTGGTAAATTGCAACGCCGAAATGGGTTAAAACTAGCAAAGGTATTCATTTAAATGCAGCCACCAACACAGTCGAAATATGTAAATTTCAGAAGTTTTCACGTAGTTACATGAAAGCTTCTGAAATGTACATATTTCTACTGTCTTGGTGGCTGGGGTTAAATGAGTTTCAGTGTTTACACAGTGTCTGTGGTTATATAGCAAAGGTATTGCATTTTGACAGAAACAAATTTATTAGAGTATGGCTTCTAGTGAACATCAGTTCCAAGTACAAACTGCATACTCAGCTCGAATTATTCGAGCGTTGCACATCCCCAGGGGTCCCCGTCCCGAGATATGTTCTTAACCCTGATGAACATAAATGCCATACAACTACACTAATTTAGGCATACCTTTAATTTGGCCTCATCAGGACCCTTGATAGCGGCTGCTGCAGAGTTCCCTAGGATTTTCATCTTTTGTCTCTGGGTCTTCATCAGTCCGCACAAGTATGCACTTTTATTTGAAACATGTTCTAAGTTGCAGTCTACAAAGAGTTTAAGGACGGCTAGAGCACCATCGGCGGGAAATTCTTTCAGGGCATCAAACGCCCTTTCGTCTAAATCAACATGTGCCAACTTCCCTAGAAACACAAAAGATATGAATGTTTAACAAAATCTATTACTTGTACAGTTACCGTACTGGCACAAATATAAGTCGGTATTTTATTTTCGAATTTGTTCCATTAAAACTGCATCTTCGTCTTACATTCTCATCCAAATCCATAACTCAGCCAAACTCTGAACGATTTTGAAATTTGAGTACACCATTCGAATCATCTTTTTAACAGCTATCCATTGTTGCTGATGAGAAGTCAGTGGCTCAAATAGTTTTTGAATTAACAAAACTAAAAATAGCAAAATATAACCAAAGTATTCCTTAAAAAATTTTAAATTTTTGAATTAAAATATTTGAATTTATTACAGCAATTCGCCTTTTATTCAAGCTGCCTTACGATCGAGCCAGTACAGTATGTGCCTTAAACACAATTTATTTGTAGTTAGATTGTAGCTGGTTGTCACACCATTTTTACAGTGCAGAATTATTTATCGACAAATATGTATGCACTTTGTTGATGTGAGTACATGAAAATAAAGAAGGATATAATGAGCATGTCTACCTTGATACAGTATTTCATGTGTCATGTAGCCTAGAGTAACAAATCAGAACAGGGCTCAAAATGTTTAAAAAAAGTGTGTAGCATAGGTTTCTACATAATAACTTAAGGGGGTGCACCAGCGGAAAAAAGTACTTTCTGGACCAACAAATGAAAAATGTAAATCTGGTTGTTTCCGTATCTTTCAACTCTCGTTTCTCTGCAGTTGTGTTAGCTGAATTTCACCTCTTTCATATTGAAAATAAAGTTTTCGTAATCCATGTCTTGCTTCAACGCTAAAATTATTTTTGTTAAATTTCTTGCCTAATGTTGACTGAAAACTCAACTTTGAAGCCGTGTAACGAAGATTGTAATCTCTCGATCATAGCGGTAATAGGCTTGTTTAAAAGTACGAATTTCATGCTTTCTTTCAAGCTTGGTGCCAAACTTATCCAATCAAAATGTTGCTTGCTATGGCCAAGCAAACTATGCAAACACGTTTTGGTTTTCCTTGTTGGAAACGCTCATGTGAGAGGAGTTTGATCTGCGATTTCTCCTTTTGTTGATTTTCGAACAAACGCTAACTTTAGGTACCATTATCCCCGCGTCTAATTCTCTCAAACTTAGAAAACACGCACAAAGTACAAGGAAGAAACAGTGTTTCTTCGCGAATTTTCGACAGTCCTAACACTGGTGGATGTCTGCACCTAAGGTATGGATTTTGACAAACTTGGACTTTTTGGTTAGCTACAACTGTTTAGAATATTTCTGGAAGAGGAATTTTTAGGAAAAGGATTATGTGAAATGGTGTAGTTAAAAGTACACAAAACCGTGTTGATTTTCTTTTAAAATTTTGAAAATTTGGTTCCATTTGCAAACAAAAAGGCTAAGCGAAATTTCTTACAGATTTTCAGTAAAAAGCTTGCAGATCCCAATCTAACAAACCTCATCTTCCTAGCTGTTATAGGTAGGCCATAAACGATACCTAGGTAAACCCCTCTTTTTCATGTGTAATTAGCCCTCGGGGGAGAACAAAATGTAAAACAGTTACTAGAATTGGGTTTTTGTGATCTATATCCGCACATTAACCACACAAAATAGTGTAAGAAATGTTTAAAAAATGGCATCGGAACAGTCCTAGAAAATATACATTTCGTGTAAATTTAACATTCTGTTCTCCGAATGCTTCTTTCCTAGAGATTTTGAGTTGTTTAGATCCACCAGCTCGATAAACAAAGTGCAAATACATGCACCCCTTTTACAAAAAAAAGTGCCGAGGTGCGACAGGTTCTCATGTATTATTCCTCTCAATACGTCATGGTGGTGACTCAAGAGGGGAGGTAGTATGGGTACAGGCAATGGATATTTTCGTTTAGGCAATACAAACAAAAATTAGTCGGCCGTGCAAGGCTGGCATTTTTCTCTTTCTATATGTCGTTCGAAAATATCCATTACTTGTAAATTTACAGTAGGCCTCATCAAAAAATGGCGGTGGGCACCACCTGACGGGTACCCTAGGGTTACGAGCTGGCTCCCCCTGAGTCACAGACTCCCAAGAACGTTATTCTTTTATTGTTTGCAAGGTAAAAATTTTAATGAAAAATTAAAAGTGGTACTGGAAGAAATTCTAGGAAATATTGAATGACCTCCTTGGGGGAGGAGGGCCCTGTTGTCTTTAGGCCAAGGGTTGACTTGAGGATTTGAAGTGCCCGTAGTCACCAGAGGCGTCATTGTGATTGTTGATTGTTGCACGTCTTGTGGTACGGCTTCAGACGTCCTTGGTTGTGGCCTCATAAATGATGGTTGGTTCCCGAAAACATTATGGTGATGCAGGGTTGGACCGAGTGACTTTGAAAAGTCATCAATGTGAAATGCAGGCCTTCCACTGAACTTTCGAAAAAAAGTAGGACAACAGGAACAACAATAATAGCAGTAAGTCTGACGCATGTCTTGCTTTAGTTGATTTGGTGCACTGAATTTTTCAGCCCCATCTTTCTTTAATACATAGTTTTTTACAGTTCTCAGTCCGATGGAGCTTTTGTGTAATGATATGCTCCCTGGTGTCATCAGCACATTTTTGAGCGAGATTCCTCGTTCAACATCAGCGTTTCCATTAGCTGTGAGGCCACATTTTACAACTTTTGCTAAGTGAGCGGTTACTTCTTCATTCGGCTCCTTCAGTTAAGATATTTTTTCCCCAGTAAGATTCAATTCTTCAGAGTTCAACTTTGCTATGTTTTTCAAGTCATCAGAAATATCAGAATCAACTGGGTAACATTTTTATTCATCTATTACCTTGTCTGTAAGGGATGGCCCATTATTGTAAATATCTGCTGAAATGCTTGTTGCAAAGATTTTGCCTTCTTTGCAACCCATGAAGGCACTAAGGGTTCTTTAAACTGGATTCTTCAAAAGCAATATTTTTGCCAGTTTCTTATACGCTACCGTGAAGAAGTTGCATGTACAGTATTCGTCCATTATATGCAGTCAAATGGTCCAAGACGCACCAATTTTTTGAAAGTGGTGTCTTTTCTGTTTCGGAACCAATTTCCATTTTTCGTTTGGCAAGAGATTCTTTTCTTCGCGTACATTTATTGCCAGGAGAGAACTGCCTATGACACTGCAATACAAGATCATTTACTTTGTACAAAAAGTATGTACACCAAAGTAACTTAATTCTTTCTGTAAGAGCGACGCTCAGAAAATTACTTACGAATCCACAGCAGCTATCAGAAACTGAATTATCGGAAAAGAAGAAGAAACCTTGAACACTAATAATTCTCTTGTAACAATCTGATTGGGTTAGATTTGTTAGTTCAGATTGTATTCTGGCCTGCATTTGTACTGAACTTTACAAAATTCAGCTTGCGATGCATTTTAAACTTTTTTTAAAGTAGGCCAAAAGTAGGACATTCACCAAAAAAGGTAGGAAAAGTAGGACAAGTGGAAGGTCTGGAAATGACTATGTCGATGAAGCACGGTGAGTCTTTGGGATTCACAAAGGGTGTCGCCGTTGGCTTGCTGATGGAGAAAGTGGGACGAAAGCCGTGGCTGATGATGGCCAGGTTCTGTGGGTTTAAGTTTAATTTTTGCCAGGCCCGCAAAAAAATGACGAAGGCGGCCTCCACAGTTAGAGACGAAAGGCAGCTTGAGTCATTGGATATTGTGAAAAAGAGGATGAACGGTAGTATGAAAACAGCCTCAAGAATGTGAAAGAAAGCCAAAAATCGAGAGATGAAGAAATGATAGGAGCAGCGAGTAATACAAGGGAAGCTGTGTATCAGGTGACATGCAAGAAATGCGGTGCCGTTTACATAGGAGAGACAAGGAAATGGGTAAGGACGAGAGTGGCCCAACATATGGGAAATGTTCGTAATAAAGTTGAAGATAACGGCATAGCAGTCCATTGCATGGCGACAGAGCACGAGATTGACTGGAAGCAGACGAAGACACTGTTTAGATCAAATTCCACATCTCAGGTGTCTTGAATCTATTGCAATTCAAAGGCCCGAGAAGAAAAATGTGCAATTAATGACCATTCAAGGCCCTTCATTTCCTATCTGTGAAGCATTTAGTAAGCAACGATCTGGCAGGTCGACTTCATTGTCAGTGGAGAATAGGAAAGACAATCTAGGCCCGCAGCACAAATACAGGAGGCAACGTTGCCAATAGTTCGTCAAACTGGAGTGAAAAATGTAAAAAGTCCAAGCTATATCCTTGAGGCCCGAAGAAGATAGCAGCTCAAGCTATCGAAAATTCGCTGGACGAAGCTGTTGTCTTGATTGTTAAAGTGTGCGGTAAATTTTGTTTAGGTTATTGCGCTAGGTTTAGGTTTTCCTTTGGCACTAAGAGTATAGTAGCAGCTGTGGCGGCTTGGGGTTGTGCTGCAATTGTTATTTCAGCATCTCCCTCGATTGGACTATCTGTCACGAAAGGACTGGTTTTCGTTGGAGTTCCTGTTTCAGTTTGATTCGTCGTGGTTGATCCTCGGTTGTGGCCAATGGTCTTTGTTGCCTTGGCTACAGAGCTTCGTTTCCTTTGGCTTTTGGGAGACATCCAGTTCGGTGCAAGTTTCGGAATTAGATCTCGAAGAAGGGTATCGGACTAGTAAAATGGCTGATTGTGGAGTTCATGTTTGTCCAATTGTTGAGAGTGACGACACGAAGGAGAAGGGATGAGTTGAAAAGAGCGTTGGTTAATCAGTTCATTGAATGAAAGGTGGCGAAGCGTGCATTGTTGAGGATCTGGTTTTTCAGAAAAGTTAAGCGTTTAGTTTCAAGATAGTTTGATTCAGACGAAAGCTTTTCGCACAGGACGCTGACAGCGGCGTGGAGCACATCAGCTTGCGAAGCAACCCTCTAGGCCAAGACGTCAAATTGTGTGGTTGTTAGGGATGTGCGAGTAGAATAATTTTATTCGAGCCAAGCCGAGTCTGCAACACAAGAATCGAGTATCGAGCCGAGTTCGAGTATTTGGTGAACACACTGATTTGTTAGTGTAATAACAACTAAGATGCTGCTAAACAGACTATGTGGGACATGTTTCAGTTTTTAGGAATTAGTATGGTTTGAGCTAGTGGCCTTCAATTTGCACCACTGGAAAGCGCTCGCCGAGACGATGAATTTGGTGTATTTGAACGTCAGAAACGGTCAAAAATTGGCGACGTTATCGCATTTTCACCGGATTCGAGTTTTCAGAGTATGGATGCAAGTGACGAGACGAGGTCGAGCATAACACATCCCTAGTGGTTGTTTTTCAAGACTACCAAAGGAAATTCAATTTCTTCGAAGTGTTTTGGGTTAAGCTTTTGCGAGAAGACAATCCCCGTTGCATAATAGTGTGGTGAGGAGGGTGGTCGGTTGGCATAAAACGGCACAGGTTTTGGATTTCGGTCACGTAAGACGAAGCCGAATCCGGTTGATAAGCCTCAGTTCTTGAAGAGCTGGAGGGTAGATGCCTTCGACAGGAAACAACCAAACAAAAAGTCTCTGACCGTCTTAGAGATCGGACAATGAGATTCCCGAGGGATCACCGTCATCACGAAAGCTGTCATTGAAGTGGGCGTGACAAGGGCTGTAGCCTTGGTCGGAATCACTAGCTGAAGGACCTTCAGGGAGTACTGACGAAAGACTGGACACATCGCGAGGATGATGATGCCGATGAGGTTAATGAGAGACATCAGGGTGGCAGCGGTCCATGTTATCAGTTGCTGAAGCAGAATCCATCTCGTTGTCCTCAGTCATTGACGAAAGACTTGGACCGATAGGAGCTGGAGGATCTTTTCCAGGAAGAACATGAGGGACAAGGGTCGGCACGAGGCCGTGAGGGAGGAGTCAGCAGTCGACGAAAGGTTGAGTGATGGTGGATGACCACGTGTGTTTGTCGTTATCAGACGGGGAGCTGAGATGCCTCTTGCGGGAAACGACAGGGAGTGAATGATGACTCTGGCGAAAGGCTTCACCTGAAAATAATGCTGCAACCCACTCAAGGATGTAGTCCAAGAATTGCTCTGTGAGGAAGGTTGACGGTGAAGGCCAAGACGTGGTGAAAGCCACGTATGGCCTTATCCACAAGTATGTGAACTTGGGTCTATCAAGAGAGGTTGACCGGTGGAGGATGAAGGCTCTGAGTGCGGTGAAAAGAATGGAACGAAAGTGTCGAGAGGAGTTCCGGCTGGTGGCCGAGGGTGTTTGAACTTGTTGCCGACTTTCTGCTTCAACCTAGAGCGAGTTTTCTTGACGTTGCGAAGTACGGTCTGGAGCGTCTGACAATCAGCTGTTCAGTTAACAGTCTGACCGCAAGGAACAGGACACATGGTGGAAACATTTACAGCAGTGCCATTAGGAGACGACGAAGGATGACCGACAGGCGTGGTTAGCGGGAGCTGGTGGCGGAGAGAGGCATCCACTTGAAGAAGCTGTGCCGTGAGGGGATGCCAGTGAGACGATCGCTGAGGTTGATCACGGTTGAGACGGGCGACAGGCCGTCGAAGGTTCCAACGGATCGAGAAGTACAGACAACATCATCAGGAAGAACAGGCGACGGTCGGGCCGGAGGACTGGTCTTTTTACAGAATGCCGTTGGATCCTGTTCTGGAAGGGTCAAGTTGACGAAAGGGAGCAGAAAAAACGAGAGCATGTCCACACAATGGTCATTAGAGAAGAAAAGATGGATGACCATACCATGTCACTGGAGTGGCGGGGAGAGATATGATCAGAGCACTGGAGAGGACAACTTACATGGTAAATCCAGCTGAAACGAGGAAGGCTTTCCTGCCTGCTATGTGGATGAAAGCAGCAAGGTGCCTAGGCTCTCGTCCACAGATATTCTCTACTGATGAGCCCAAACCAGGGTTGGAAATAATCATGATTATTTTAAAATATTCTAATTAATCGGATTATTTTGATTATAATAACATGTAACAAGTTAATTATGTAACAAGTTAGTTAAAGTTGCTACAGTTTGCTCTATTTCTTGCTTGGCAGATGCGACTGCCAAATGCCGTTACCTATAGATCTCTTTCAAGTATTAAAAGTTTAAAACGTGATTACCATGTGTAAACGTAACCGCACCAACTATTATTACAACAATAATACTTGTAGGTGTTGTGGCACAACGGCACATTTCTCACACATGAACTGAAGCAAATAAGATGCAAGTCCTTTAGTTTTTTTCCTGGATTTAAGGGTTTGAATGTTGAAATTAATTTCGTACTTTAGTTGTTCCTAATCGGTTGCGTATTTTTGTATGGGTCAAGCCTAAAAAAGTAGAAGACGTGCGTTTCTGACCGCGGAAGAATCAACATACAGTGTATTTTATTTTTTGTTGTTTCAAGTTCTTTTGTACTTGTATATAAACAGTTTTGGGTCAACCTGGTCCTAGATTATAATCAGGTGAATTTCAATATTAATCAAGCGATTTTAATGTCACTTGACTATAATCGTAACAACCCTATCCCAAACAAGGGTGAAACAGTCTGTCTCAAGACCTCTGTGGGAGAGAGCAGCTTGATTTCATGTGATCAACTGCCATTAAGAGCCTAAATATGGGTGTCTGACATTCAGTAAAATGGAGCTCCATACAAGCAGTAGTTTCTGCTTTTTAGCTTGCTCAAGCAAGCCCAGTTTTGTGCTTGTTGAAACAATGAAATTTAACCGTTCAGGGTAAAAATATGTTAAGACATAGTTTCAAGAATTTTTTAGGCAGTCTTGAAACTATGAGAGCAGCCTTACATTCAGGTTACAGGGATTTCCAGAAAAGAATTCAGTACAGTATATCCCAATATTTTGCTCAAAATAAAAAAAAAGTAATGTGATCTTCCTCTGTTACTAGCTGGAACAAGCGCCACAACAGCATTGAAATCTTGCTCGTTGCTGATTGGCTTGTGCAGCAGACTTCCAGTCCGATGAGAATTCGGTCCAACTGGACAAAGAAGAATGATATACAAAAACATCGATGGCTCTGTCCAGTTAGGATGTAATTTACTAGGGATCGACCGATATGGGTCTTTACTGATCCAATGAAGGGCAAACCTTTGCCTGTTTCTGTCTGTCAATCATCCAATGACATAGCAGCCACCGCGTCGGATTTTGTGGCGATTCTGTCAGCAAACTCGCACAATTTCACAAACAGCAACGTGGAAATTGTCTCTAAAAGCCCGTAATTCACTTCACAGTAGCACTAATTAAAGTTAAAATGCCCATAATATCCAAAACGCGAAGTGGGGAAGAACTGAGCAAGGAATTATGGGCACTGTATGCATTCAACTAAAAACCAGGTGTCATCTGTTGGGCCGTCACAGTGGACCACGGCAGGGGATGCGGAAATAGGCGTACCAGGCTGGTAAAAGATCTAGACGAAACTGAAATACTGGATTTACAGGACATAGAACCCTAGTTCTGGTCCATTTTACACCATGTGTGTAGATTGCGTTTTTGTATTTTAGGGCAACGAGATAAACAAAGTCCGCAGGGATTCTCCAAAAAAAAAATAACATTGGCCTCTGGGCCTGAGTACATTCCTCAGGGAAAGGTGAGAGCATTTTCTACGGTCTGAGAAGTCATTTTATAGAATGGAGAGCAAATATACGACCTTCCAGGTAGTGCTCAAACGAATGTGATGATGGGTGGCCGGTGCATGCTGGTAGGTAAGCATACATCATGGGTCAAAATACAGCTGCTTTAGTTGGAGTGCACTTGCACTACAGCTAGGGATCGTTGATAAACCAGTTTTGAAAATTAAATAAATTGTTAGGATGCCCATTCAATTTTGTAACTAAATTAAAAAACAAAATTCGGTCGAAATAATTCGTAACACAACGTCAAGTCAGCTATTCCATTCTTTTGTTCACACGAATGTCTTATCACACTCCAATGCGCAAGTCATCTTCAGATATTCTGTTGTCACGCGAGCCACTTCCCACTCGCAGCTGGGAGTCTGTTCTAAGTCAGCTACGTTGAGTGTTTGGTTAGTACTTAGATCTAGTTACTTTGTATAAAATTCAGATTCTAATGTGTTGTTACTTGTTAGCGAGTTTATTTTTTGGGTGGGGGGTCAGGGGTGCTGGTTCGAGGTGTTACCAATTTGCATGCCGGATACCTTTTTTTTTTTTTTTTTGCACTCCAAAATTGATAGCTGGAGTGCAAATTTGCCCCAGGTGGACAATTTGGAAATTCGATCCCTGATAGGCCCACAAGCCGTCTGTCTGGTGGTGAGCTTGTGAAGCTTCATAAAGTGAATCTTAAGGTCTTTGATAATTGAGCATAAATATAAATAACATATCAGACCAAACGAAAGGGAAGTATTTTCGGATGAAAATGTAAATACACAACGAGGAATCTATTTATTTACTTTAAAGTAACCAAAGCCTAGTCACTCGTTCACTCGGTACTACTTCAGTACAATTGAGGTTTCTTGTGGCAACTCGTACCGCTGCAGAGAAGCACAATTTTTGACTAACCTGTTTTGTATATGTTGTCCAACTCCGCTGCAACTTTCTCATCGAGTCCATACTCTACGAGCTTGTTGTAATCTTCGGAATGTTCTACAGGATCAGCCTTAGGTTCTTCTACCATCTCCGTCATTTCAGTGTCATTGACCACTTCACCATTTCCTTCCGCCATGCTGCAAGAAATACAACGGTTAGCGACTACACTTGCAAGCATGAATGAATTAACGAGATTCCGACATCCAATCGTAGCAAAATAACTATCTTTATTGGTAGACTTTACTTGACTGAAACCTTAACTTTCTGTATTCATTTTCGCATCCCCAAACTAAATTATGTTTCTGGTGTCATCAGTGATGCCATCAGTGATAAAACCACAAATAAAGCTGCCAAGGTTGTGAAAATTCGCTCTTTAGTTCAGTTTGCAACGTGCGCAACATGCTGCTATGCGATGTGGTGAAAGCCTCAAAAGTTACAAAAAAAACATTTACACATGGTTGTTGTCTTATCATTTCTTCTGCTTTGGCCCAAGGGCCCAAGACCTAAGCTTGCCACCCAACCCTCTCCAATGTTGGTCGCCACTCGCCGTTTGGCGAATGGAAATCAGCAGTTGGCGACCTGAAATTTAGCCTTACTCGCCAAAATGGCGACTAGCAACAGAGAATGACACTCAAAGAGCGATATCTCGGGAATCGTACAAGTTAGAGACGAACGGTTTTCGGCATTATGCTTAGATTTTTAAGGGCTACGTGACTGTTTTATCTTCATTAAAATTGGGGTTAAAGAGAATTTTACAATTTCGTAAATGCATGAACTAGAAAAACCATACATCGTGCATGATGTCATTGGTATGTGGCGAGTAGAATTTGTGAAATGGCGAGTGCTCTGTAAGGTCTACTGGCCAAGTGGCGACTGCTACTGGATTCACATCCGAGAGGGTTGTTGCCACCAACACGTCCAACCAATCCTAAAGAAAACAACTGCAGATCTGACCAGCTATGACAATTATTAACCTCCTTGACTTGCAAGTTGATCGTGCTAAATCGCATCGACTTAGGCTGTTACTGAACACGGCAATCGGCAATAACATTGATAGAAAAAAAGATATAATGTACACATGAAAATGAATAAAATTAACAAGCTACCTCTACAAAAAGAACACTATTCACTGTTTATTTTATTTCCGGAGAAAGAACGTTCTCCTTTATCAGAAAACCGTCCACTAGCCTAAGACATGAAGGAAGTAAACCCCCTTCCTCCCCACCCATTGGTTCAGAAGCTCCTGACATTGCCTCCACCCAATGTAAGAAACCTTAGTGGCATAGTCTACAAGGTGCCTTTCAGCAACTGCTCTGCTGTCTATAAAGAGGAAACCAAAAGACAGTTGGAGGTGAGACTTCTGGAGCACATAGGAGCCATCCGACAAGGCGAGAAACAAAAGAGAATCTACCCAGAAGCAGAACTTTCTGCGACACCAATTGTCGAAAAAAATTTGTCTATCTGTTATTATGTACGGTTCCCCACATGTTTGTTGGTTTTTATGGAATAACTTGTCAGTGCTTTATCCTATATCTGGCTACTCCATCATGGAAAGGTGTCGTTGAGACGATTTAAAATGGTGCATTAGAATGTCAACATCGGTCAAAAATTTGTCCACGGGGGCCTTCAACTGTCTGCGACGTACGCCGCGTTGATTCTGCTATGGGGGAAACTGCACAACATCACCATAAAACCAATCGCGAAATAGCCTGGGACCAAACCTCTGTCGCCTTCATTCTAACACTCAACAAGAAGGACATCTAAGAGCACTTCAATCATGGCTACCAAACGTTTCTCTCGTCGCTGGGTGTCTGTAATGAATTTAACAGGCCCCCACATACAAAAATGTCAAAAACATTATCCCGGAGTTGGCCGCAAAGCTACCCTCTAGAATGTCAATCCAGTAGCAGTCGCCAGTCGACCATAGTAAACATTCGCCATTCCACAATTTCTACTCGACACATACCAAATACATCCTGCACGATTTTTCTATTTAGGCTACCAAATTGTAAAATTTTCTTTAACCCCAGTATTATTGCAGAAAAAGCAGTTACGAAGCCCTTAAAAATCTGAGCATAGGCCTAATGGTGCAAACCATTCGTTTTTAACTTGTACAATGTACGGTTCCCGAGATATTGCTCTTCGAGTGTCATTGTCTATTTCTTGTCGCCATTTTGGCGAGTAAGGCTAAATTCCAATTCACCAACTGCTGATTTCTATTCGCCAAATGGCGAGTGACGACTAACATTGGAGAGGGTTGCCGTCAAGCTCAGCATCCAATGGGAGCTGCAACCTCACCAACAGCAGCCCTCCACGCACGCCGCGCACGATATGTAGAGATCAATGGTTTAGACGCACATGCTTGACATTTGCTATTTTTGTGCCTCAACGTCTGCAACATGTGAACGAACGCTTTTCTAGTGTGTTTAGTGTACTTTCGAAGAAAAAACGGTTTCATTCTTCAAAAATTTGAAGTGTAGTTGTGTTTTTTCTAGTTTGGTGGTGCAAGTGTTATTCTCCAAATTAAAGAGTGAAAATAAATTTAAATAGAGTCCAGTTGAGCAGAGTCCCAGTAGCAGAAAATGCTTGACCAGTCTACGACGAACATAATTAAGCATCCGAAAATCTGCAGGTAACTGTTTAAACACAGTATTTCAGGTACTTTTTTTTTTAATTTTTAAAATACAGTACAGGTTTGCAGCGTATTGCACATTACATTTATTGCAGACACTGAGACGCAACGCCTCACATTGTTATTTTTTCGTACTGGATGGTATTATGGTAAAATTATATATTTTCATGTTCAATTCAGAAAATTGACTTTTCACTGGTTTCTTTATCAGTTAAAACTCAATTTTCTGCCACTGATAAAATTTACACGTTACTTTACGATACATAATACAATTGACAACTAGTCAGTAGCCACCACATGTAAACTACTTAACACATAGTAGACAACTTGCATTTACAGCAGTTCTGGAAATGACTTTTGAAATTAAATGATTGGCAATTTAGTTTGGAGCGCTGACGTTACTGTCATTAGTGTCGATAATAAGATGCTCCAAACTTCGATTGTAGGACCGTTTAGGAGAATGACAATTCGTATCTATTGTGTCCACTTCAGATTCACTCCCATCAAAGCTTCTCCTCGTCATAAGTACGGTGAATGTTTCGCATCACGGATTTGGACAGAGGAGAAACCACCCGCGTTTTCGATCTGCAGGAATGGAAAAAATCTACGACGTACGGCACCCGTCACTGTGTTTCTGCTACTGGGAGCAGAGTATGCAACAGAAGACCCGAGTCATTTTCAGAACGTAACTGGTTTGAAAGTTCTTTTAACTTGTTACAATATCCGGTTTTAGGGATAAATTATTTGAGCTCTTGACTGCACCATCGAATAATTCTGGTTACGATGAATTTGGTACACTGGCATATCAAAAACCGTCAAAAATTGGTGTAGGCCTAGTTATGGCCTCTTGATCGGAATCAAATTTTTCAAGTAGGCATACGGATGCAAGTCCAAGATCTGAGTTTGTACAATTTCGTACAATTCAGGGTTCGTACAAATAGAGCTTTGGAGTACTTTTTAATAAAAAATTTTAAGCATATTTCAGTAACAATAGATAGGGCTTAAAAAAGCTTCACTTATGGTAGCAACTAGCAACGTGAAAATAAGCAGTGTAGGAAGGTTGGATTTTAAATAAATGTTTTAATAATAATCAAATATATTAACCTCAACAAAAAGACATTTTACATAATTTTTTTTTTTAAATGTAGTACTTGTTCATTCACTCCGGGAAGGATACAACTCGTACTGAGGATCGCTTAAGAAGGGAAAGACAAGCGAGTTGGATTTACAGTTTTTTGACTAAAACAGGAGCGCCAGTCAAATTTAAGCACTTTTCAAGTACGTTTTTTTCCAGAACCAAATAGGCCTATAATTTTCAAGTATATTTTGTAATAATTAAACTTGCTCAAATAAGGCTGAGCTGAGCTTCAAATAGGGCAGTTTTACTTGAGAAGAGCAAACAATACTTTTTAAAGACCGATAGGCACATGTTTACTTTGGTTTCACAGTCACCAGAGTACGGAACATGTTTTAACCAAGAGTCCAGCAACAACTTACGTTGTCAGGGTGCGAATTTTCAGCAGAGATGTTTCTATTTAAAATCTTCTGCCTCCGTCAGGCATGTTTCAGGTTTGAACACACCTTTGCTTTGTGAATTTTCGCCAACAAGATGGACTAACTAAGCAAAGTCGTGCTCACACCCTAAACTTGCCTGGTGAAGACAGAAGGTTTTAAATAGAAACCTCTCTGTCAAAAATTTGCACAATGAGAACGTAAGTTGCTGCTGGACTCTGGTTAAAACGTTTATCGTTCCTGGAAACAACACTTCACCAAACACTATTTTTTTTTCGTGTTGCTGCGCTGTAGATTAGGACAGATTCGTTGCACTGGCATGAATTTCACCAGGCAGGGTGTGTTGGTTGGCTGGCTGCGTATTGAGAGACATGATCACTATTATTACCACCCCTCCCACTCTGGATAATTGCAAGGTGTGCCATGCTACCAGGTGTGAGAGATCGAATCACGATGATAGGCTACTATTTGTGAGCTGTGACTGGTCCATCTTCACATTTCATTAAATTAAACTACTCATAGAGGAGCGAGTACAAGGTTTAGGTAACAGCTGTAAGATTGCCGCGCTCCCAGCCGAAGCCATGGCACCAGAAGGAGAGAGGAACAATTTTGCTAGGTAATTCCAACCAGAAAATCCAAGGATCTTTTACATGCCACAATCGACATGAGCACGAGGCATCACAGGGCTCTTGTCTTTCCGAAAATACCACGGGGTGGCTGAGGTCAGGATCGAACTCAGGACCTCTTGCACATGAAATGGTCATGCTAACCTTGAGGCTATCTTGCTCCATGTGTGCCGTGCTACCAGGTGCGAGAGATTGAATCACGATGATGCTGTTTGTGAGCAGTGACTGGTCCATCTTCACATTTCATTAGATTAAACTACGCGCAGAGGATTGAGTACAAGGATTACGTAGCAGCAGTTAGGTAAACCCTTGTACCCAATCACTAAGAGTGGTTTACTAAATGTGAGGATGTCCTAAGTATGTTTAGAGGTAAAAATGTCCTAAGCATGTCCTGTCCCCTCCCTACCTACCATAATCTCCATCTTGGCAATCACACTATTTACTGCAGCTAGCAAATCATGAGGGCAGTCTACAGGGGTAAACCTATTAGTCAGGGTTCGTACCATTTCGGCTAAATGGATTTCAAGAACCTGTAAGGACTTTTTCAAGGACTTGTAAGGACTTTTAAGTACCGGGTGTCAAGTATACCGGACATCGGTCAGAAGTTCTGTTACCCACTTGTGTAAAATTTCGTTTCTCATTGAGCAACTAGTAAAGGACACAATTATAGGTCTTATTTTGTATAGTTATTTTCGGTTGGGTTATGTTGAAAATTGTCTCCAATTTCAAATTATATCCCAGATAACGACACTCGAAATATAGCATAATGGCTGCGATTACATTGAGAGTCAATCGATTCACATTCCAAAGCAGACGACATCATTTACGCACCTCTCAAAACAGCGAAAACCAGTTTACAATTTTCACAAATTTTCGACAGCTTTGAAAAAATTATAAAAAATATATCTCCTGCTGTCTTCTTCAGGTGA
>JAHWFP010244195.1:0-10133 GCA_023313725.1 Lithobius niger
GCGCTCCTGAGAGCCACTTAATTAATTTTTAGTGGCCTAAAGCAGCCGTTGTTTCGAAATGCCTATTTCTGTTTTTTTTCTGCTCAAAATTGTTCTGTTTCATCCTCCGGGGTATGACGGGTGTTCTGTTTCATCCCCCCCCCCCTTCCCTCGGTCTAGTAACACACCAACCTAGTTCGTGTATGCAAAGAAGCAGCCAACGTGTATGTAATTTCATATTGCATTATTTAAATCATTTGCATTTTTTTAACGTTCGCGTCACGGCGTTCACGTATTTTTCAGCTTTCGCCAAAAAAACAAGTCTTGCTTAAAATTCGATGTTGGGGAATTCCCTTCTCGCCGAGTTCCGTTTCGCCAACTCGTAATATTCTTCAAATATTTAACATGAGAGAAACTAAAGATGCATTCCCATTTGGAAGGACGTGTGATTAGTTGCAGTTTCTGTTATTCTGCACTTGTTTGGCAGGAGGTGAGTGAATGATGAATTAAAAAAAAAATGTGTGTGTGATAGGGTTATATTGTGGAACAGTTTGCATTGAGGGATGGTTGACCGAAATTTGCTTGTTTGTCTCTTCATACAATAATTTTAAAACGTTTTGTTATACCAAGGATGACCAAATTATTATATTTCCATCTACTGTTTTTAATAAACGTTGCTTAATTAGTAAGAGAATGGAAAACCTAATGGTTTCCTTGAATAATCAATACCTACTGCCCTTGCGTTTTGGATTTACAGATCAGACTACCTGAGCGGGAATTGAACCCTTGACTTTTTGGGATTAAAGGGAGTTAGCTCTACATAGCTCTACCTCTCGGCCACACTGATTCACTTCTAACTCAAAGCCAGCTGAGATTGAAGGCGCTCTCCTCGCTGCACTTTTAGGAAAGTAGCTTCAATCTCAGTGGGCCTTGCTTCAAATGTTTTGTAAGCAAGTTGTGAAGTATTTCGTCAGGCTCTTATGATCCTCTGTTGCACGGTTTTCTTTAAGGAACTAGTAAATTAGCCATATTTTGGGTGTAGGTTTTGGGATTTTAAGAGAGGATTTATTGTAATTTTGTTTAAAAAGGTCCAAATCATGAATTAAACATTAAACAAATTCCAAAGGCGTCGGTGTCCGTCATACCAAACTCAGCTCAATAGTGTTCACTTTAGTTCTTTTTTTTTCAACAGAAAACTAAATTTTTCTAACATATTTCATCAACTTTGTATTTTCCCCCTCAAAATTCCCTGTGCATGTCTTTTCACTTTCCGTAGATTTACCCATTTCCTCATTCCCTGCTGGTTAGAATTAAGACATTCCAGTTTGGGTCGGGGCCGTTGTCATGCCAGTCTAATTTATTCATTAAACCATTTCCCAACACGACCACCACCTCCACAAACTGTACGATTGGCACATTCAATTTAGCAAGCCTCACTGGCCACAAACGCGTGTGCCAACGAGTTATGACCCCATATACTCTCTCCTCCCCTCCCCCACACGTGGTTTATTACCGTCCCCACCATCCATTTGGGCCAAATGGTTTCCTCATATATCACCGACAGGAAGAGTTGGCGTCCAGTCTGCCAGTTACAATATGTGTTTTTAACTACCCACTAGGGCGTTGCGTATCCAGCCATACACGCCATGTGGACCCACTGGGCCCCACCGCCTGAGAAGACAAGACTGGCCACCGTCGCCTTTTCTGGGTCTTACATCGGCATGATGGTGGCTTTCCCCTTGTCCGGTCTGCTAGCAGAGCATTTCGGGTGGGCCGCCATCTTCTATTTTACGGGTAAGTGCGTTGTTTCCACCATGCGTTTACTCCTTACTGCTATTGTCTTCTCCATTCGTGCTCTCTCGCTAGGTAATAAAATTGATTGATCTGTTTGGTTGATTGGAAATTCCGACACTTAATTTTGCCCCTAACACTCCCTTACTTAGGGAGAGGGGTGCTTTGATGTCGGCTTTAAGGTAATTGCCAAGTTTTATGGTAGGTAAAATGGCTGGCATACTGGAGACTACGTCTGTATGTTAAAATCTTGTTTTCGTAGACACGAATCAGGTCTTTTCCATTTTAAGGAGAGTATAAGACCGGTTGTTTGGATAGGGGTGCCCTCCCCCCACACCCACGAAACTACGAAAAGAAATGTGAAAGACGAAGTTTAGTCTTAAGCAGGGGCGGATCCAGAATTCTGTTAACGGTATACGGGGCTCTACCAAACTTCGGTGATTCCCTTGATCGAATGATTTCCGTGAATGCATGAAGCTTTTAGTCAATTTCTATTAGAAATATTACGATCTAAAATGCTTTACGGTCAGAAATCGTGAAATAACCAAGTTACAGCCCCACCGGGAGAGTGGGCTGTAAATAAATAATTTCACGATTTCTGACCGTAAAGGAATTTTAGTAGGGTGGTCATAGCTTTGCAAGGGCTGTTAATAAGCGATTTACGGTCTAATAAAGTATTCAAATCTTATAAAAATTCATATATTTGTAGGCAGGAAGGGAGGGGGGGGGCGAGGAGCGGCCACACCATTCACACCATGCTAAATCTGCCCCTGGCGGTGAGGCAAAAGCAAGATGTCATAATTAAAAAGTTGAATAGAATTCACCTTTACGGCATTTCGGACACCATTCGGAGAAATATGGTTTACAACACTGACATGCAGTGTTGCAGCATCACGCCTTTGGTGACTTAGTTGGGTACAGTAAATTAATAATTGAGTGCCTAAGCCAGCTGTAATAAATCGTACAATAATGATATGAATAGTGAAAAGCGGAGATGGGGTGATTCAGTTTTTTACTCACGACCCATTCTAATCCACTGACACAACTTGGTTGACTGACACAACCTGACTCAGTGATCCATGATTTTGAGCCACCACCACAATCTCACCCACATCACCTAACTTGAACCACTGACCATTTTTCCCTACTGACAGATTCTTACCACTGACGCTTTATTCGTGTCCGTCTCTCTGGCTCTTTATGTAAAACATCATGGCAAGTCGCACAGTATTCAGTACGCAAGTATGCACAGTATTCAGTCGTTCCTTCCTTCCTCGCTAGATTCAAACATCCAATTGAAAAATCAACTTGTTGCGTACCTCGTAACTTGCATCTTTTCTGGTTAAGTCCACCAGTCGTTTATAAAACTCAAAAGTTGCAAACGCTTGATTGCACTCTTATAGCTGGGGTTGGTATTTAGAAAAAGTTGAATCAGAATTCACAACGAAACAGAAATTCCTAGGACCTGTTCTTTTCCCCTTTTCAGGGATAAGGGGAAGGGGAAAGGTTGTGGCAAGTACTTATTTATAAAAATCGTTCATATAATAAGTTTCACTTTTGGTATATCATTGTACATTTTTGGCTCCATATTTCAGAAACTAGATGTTGTAAAAGTCAGTTGGTCTAATAAAGTCAGTGGGTCAGTATTTCCTATTTGAATTACCTAGCAAAATTGTCCATCTGGCACCATGGCTTCGGACGGGAGCACGTTAAACCTCTGGAGTTGATAAGTGGATAATTTAGGGGCAGTGGGCCATTTTGAGTTAGTATGCCAATTTGGGGTCAGTGGTTCATTTTGGGTCTGTGGGCCATTTTGGGTCAGTGGTTTATTTTGAGTTAGTGCACCATTTTGGGTCAGCGGTTCTTTTTGGTAACTCTCAAATACTTTCTTTTCTTTGTATGAAATGCTGTGTGCAACGAATGTTCATGTTGGTGTAAGATACTTGCTGACAGGCAAAGCGAGCCACAAGGACATCAAAGAAAACGACAATTCAGTTTTCGGGCATAAAATTTACTGCCCTTGGTCACAATAAAATTATATAAATTTATAAACAAGACGGCGAATCAGCGCCTGACTCAGTATGATACTGTGTTTTAAATTGTAAATTTTCATCATTTTATTGTGGCTCGTAAATTAAATTGTCGTTTTATTTAATGTCCTTGTGGCTCACTTTCCATGTCAGGAGATATCTTACACGAATTTGACTCAGCCACAAATGAATTGACGTTGCTTCAATTGTTCAATTATTACGAGAGTTAAAAAAAAAAGTTAAATCACCCTACTTGCTCTTTCATCACCTTGGTTGTCTTTTGTAAGCCCGCTGGCATTTTTCACTTGATGTGAGGGCTTTTCTTCAACTTCAGCTTGAATAAGCGAATTATGAGGGCAGGAAGCCCTTGACAATAGGTCACGCTGGTTGGGGCTTTCTATCGGCACACACTATCAGTCCATTAGCAGTGTGATGTATCTGTTGTCAAATCGGGAGCAGCTTAAATCTCAAGCACGCAACTTGCCCAATCCCTGGCTACATCACAGCTCTCGATGCACGCACCAATCCTTAAACAAAATCAGCCTTGGCCCTCACCTTCGCCCTTCTCCACTTGTTCCCCGTCGCAAATCTTTGACTGGGCGACGGATGGACGAGGTGGGAAGTAATTCGACAAAACTTCGCAGTTTCCATAATTGTGATTTTTTTTTTCGAGTTTCTACGAAACTGCAAAACGTGTAATTGATAAGACTGCTAACTTTATGCCCATAAATGATTTCGGGCAGGGGGTAAGAAGGGAATATTTGTAAAGTGTGACAGTTTCAGGTAAGGGGATGTAAGAGGGGGAGGGGATTATTGTTTTTCACAGTATTTTTATGTCAAATTTATGTTTATTTTTTTGTAGTGTAAAAGAAGTGAGTAAAATGTTACTCCAAAAATATGAAAATAGACCTAACGAAGTGCAATTTAATTATCTTTCATTTGACGCTATTCGGTAGACGCAGACACGCACTTTAATACGCACATCGTACATCGTTAATGGCGTCGATCCGTGTTTTATGTAATTTCTGTGATCCCACGAGCATTACAAAATCGATGCACTGATTATTTCGATGCTAATTAATTGCAATTGTTACTCACAGCTCGTTCGTCACATTCCTCAACACGTCTGCATTTTATCTACATCATCAAAAACATCCGGTTTGTTTGTTTGCACGTTTACTTCTCCAGAAGTAATCCCGTACGAAGGTCGAGAGTGGCGCTAACTGAAAGATTGAAAAGGTGTGGTTTACGTGGAAATCACTCGCTTTGTTCGAACAATCCACGTACCTACATGCTTCAGAAAACGCGAATGTTTGACAACCTTTTTAACCTATAGTTTGCTTTTTTCCGTGCATTAGTCAGTTGAAGCAAAACCAATTTTAAGATATGTGTATAGTATGGTGCAAAATATGTCGTCGAGAGAGAGAGAGTGTGAGTGAGAGAGAGAGAATAAGTAAGTAAGTTTGCCTGAACAAACTGTGACCTACCAAATTAACCTCTGCTTGATCAAACTATGACGTCATGAGCAGTTTTCGGAACAGTTATATGCGTATTTGAGGGTCGTAAAATCAAGTTACAGCGACGAAAATACGTCAAACAGAACCACAATTTAAATCATCATCTTTCATTTGGTGCTATCCCCATCTTTGCAGGTGCCCTGGTCCAAGAGGAATACAGGTGCACGCACGCACAAACACACGCACGCACATCGTACGTTTTTAATGATGTAGATACCGGCCGATAAGTACGTTTTACCAAGATTTTATAGGGTTGGGTAGGAAAATTTGTAACTGAAAAGTTCCTATTCAAACGTGTTTCATTCATTCCCGTTAGTTCCGTCCCGAGTTTTCAGAGGGCGCCGCACGTTTCATCTAGTAATATTGCTCATTTTTCAGCCCAAATCTAAAGTAAACTAAATTACAACTAAGCTAACCTAAATAATAATTAAATACAAGCTAGTTTCGTTTCGTTTAGTAGCTAACACACCACACGCGAGCCTTAGCTCTTGTGGGGTTAGGGCACATACGGAGTTTTGTACCGATTTGCCCGATTCAATAAACCAATATTCTTCTTCCTGGTAAAGTTTAATTTTAGGCTGAAAGCTGAATAGAACTTCCCACATAAAACTCATGGCGCCCTCTATAAACTTATACGAAACTAATACGAATGAATCTTAAGACGTTTCAGAAGAGGTCTCAATCACAAATTCTCCTCCCAAACCCTATAAATTCTTGGTTTAACTTATAGTCAAGTAACTTGCTGCCTTCTTTCGCTTAATGGGGTGATACTCTTGTGTGACGAAAACCTCCACCATTTATTAACAACCTTTATATCAATAACCCTCCTAGCGAATGACAACTGCAGGACCGCCGCCTTTAGTTTATGGTTTCAGCGTAAAAAACCGCGAGCGCGATCAGGGGGTGGTAACTGTTACAGTCGCAATGGGCGCAACGTAACGTCACAAAAGGGTTACTAGCACAAATAGTGCTCACCGCTTGACAAGGACCGCAGAAACACAGACAACATGGCGCTGGACATCGTATTTTAAGCTGGCCCACATTGGAGGCCAAAGATGCCGGAAAATAAACATTGCGCTGTCGCAAACTGCCAAAACAATTCGTGGTATTTTTACAAACCGCATAATATGGCAACTGTTAGCTAACACAATGCACCTTCACGAATTTGCTCTCTCTCGCGCTCCGTGTTGTTATTTGCCGGCTGGTGATCGCAACGTACGGTAGCTTATTGGGACACAACAACTTTTTTCTACACGCACACAAAACTTTTATGAAACCGGAACAAGATGGCTACTGCCGCGGGCTCAGTTTACCAAATATCGTCCTAGGTTGTAGTGTGTCTCATCCGGTGTTGGAACGCCGAAGTTCAGGTTTCAGGATACTTTTGTGTGCATAGAAACAAAGTTGTTTTTTTTTGTCCCAATGAGCCACCGTAGTAACAACACGCATAACTTCCCATTTGCCCTCCAAACTCGTGCCCTCATAATATGACGCTTGCCGAGTGTTGCTTTCCATACGAATATTCTCCTCCCGTAACGATGTGCACAGGTACGATGCTTCACTGGTGACGTCAAGTGCAGGGATCGCAAAATTCAACGTGCTTTTAGGAAATGCTTGATGAGCTGCGATGGCCGTGCTGAGCTTTCCAGCGAGTTTAGCCAAGTTAAGTGCTCATTGTTTATACATAGGTTGTGCCCGCATGAAAAGCACTTAACGTGCCGACAGATTGAATTACCATGGGTTTTTTTTTTTCTAGATATATTCACATTTTATTAATCCGTGTAGGACGTGAAACGGATACGAGTAACAATTATAATATGTGATAAATTTACGTTTAATACGTACATCTTTTGTAAATAACTGACGTATGTCTCCTTTTGCCCTGAATACTCATCAATCGGATTATTGTCAGCCGTCCTCTTATTATCTTTTCTTTCGTCCTCGGATGCTAAAAATGGAGACGTAAAAGCTTTATTCTTTTCGAAACTGTTCGAAAGACTAGTATGATTTTGGAGCGGATTGCTTTTTAGAAGCGCGGGCTCCAACTCAAACTAAACTACCTAACTGAGGCCACTGTAGGTTAATTATGTGGTGCTCAAAAGCCCACGCATGTGATTTTTTTCCCCCTGGCATATGAAACGTTTGTTACACCATAGTCTGACTTTTAATGACGGATCAATGCTTTCACCAAACACTTCCTGAAGCCGATGCTCACATCAACCCATTGCTCCGTTCAGAGGTGTGTCACAACTAAAAACTTGGAGGCGTAAAATCTTTATTCTTTTCGAAACTGTTCGACAGACTAGTACTATTTTGGAGCGGGTGGCTTTATAGAATCGCGGGCTCCAGTTCAAACTAAAACTACCTAACTAAGGCCACTGTATGTTAATTAAATGGTTCTCAGAAGCGCATGCATGAGGCTCCCCCCCCCCCCCCTTTAGGATATGGAACGTTTTTTACACCAAAAAAAGACTTTTCCCCAATGTGCAATATTTGCACGCTGAACGTAGCTGAACCTGACATTGAAACAGATGATTTTGTTCGGTTAAAACAAAAAAAAAGCCATGCCCGTATCTGAAAAACTGCGAATAAAAAATGCAAAAAAAAAAAAACATCGCGCGTCGGATGTTTTTTTTAGTACCAGCTGTGAGAATCGTTTAATTAATTTTAGCGGCGTAATCAAAACTGGTTTCGGTCTTGTTTCAAATTAAGGGACCGGTCATCAATTATTGCCCCGGGTTCACGAATATTTCGGACCCTCTAGAAGGAGAAGAGGGTCACAAATTTGCCCGGTCCCCGTCATGTGGGAGGAGGGTCCCAATAAAACACTGACCAATCTGGAAGAAAGACATTTTTGGACCTCAAAAATGGCACTTTTTCAGCAGTCAAAATTTCTAAAAACGCATCAGCTTCTGGCCCCCATGATGTGAGTCTGTATGGTTTTGAAGCTAGTATTACTAATACTACAAGTAGAATTTTTTCAATAAACTGTAAAATAAATAAATAAATAAATAAATAAGAATTTGACCTATAATGGTCAGGAGAACGGAAGGGCTGGAGCCACTGACACCGATCCTGCAGAAAGAAACAGGGGGAAAAGGGGAAATGTTTAAGTTTGGTAATTTCTTTTTAAAAACTTATCAAGTGGATGTTCATCCAAGCGACGCTTAAATTCACTAACTGAGGGCGAATTGACAAAAGCTTCAGGAAGAGAATTCCAAGGTCCTATTACCCGAGACGCAAGAGCCTTGTCCCCTGGTTTCTTGCTTTCTTCTGTGTGTCTGGTGCTGACTATGTTACAGGTGTTGTTTAAGTTGAGTTGAGTTATTTCAGTTACATGGAAATAATTGCAAAAGACGAACCAGACACAACGAGAGCAGATACCCGGGTGTGGGTAAGGTTCGTACAAAAAAAAAAACGAAAAATTTTCTTAAAAAATAGGAATAAAATCAGTAATTAATGCGGAAAACACGGTTAAGAACAAATTAATAAGAAAAAAAAGTGGAAAAAACGTACGATTACTAGAAAAAAATGCAACTAAATAAGAAATATGCGGGCGTACACGCCAACAGTGTGTTCATCATGTGATTGTATGGAACTTGATGCAAGATAGGTATAAAGAACATTGGTGTTTTATAGAACATCTTTAACCCAACGTATCTTTTCGTTAAAAACGAGGCACGTTATCCTTACAACTAGTGGTAACAAGTCGGGTGCGGAGTGCTACTTACTTAGTTTGGCTATACAGCACTAATCTTGCCTACAGCAAATCATCTGCAGACAGTTTCCATCGGCGTACGAAAAGCGCCATTTTATTTGTTTTTGGGGGAGACGGGGGGTTGTCACATTATTTTTGGATCTTGAGTGGGAGGGGTTCAATATTTTTTAGTGTCTCGAATGGGGGAGTCATCGAAAATTTGGTGTTCACATTTTCATCCCCCCCCCCCTCTCTGCCGGGGGTGCCATAGATAATGACCGGACTGTAAGTAGTGAAAACTACAACCACCACGTACTGAAAACCATGACCCACTAGACGCAGCGTCGTCATGGATACCTTAAAGTCGTCATCCTCAAGGCGGCTAGTGGGTCGTGGTGCATCTCATTTGAGATATGCAGCGTTCTGCGATGTGTGACAAACCTGCTTTCGAATTTGTTTCCTTCCTTTTTTTACGTTTCTTTCCTGCAGTGTTTAAAACCGTCGGAGCGCTACCATTTGTGTTAAGGCTAATGTTTGAAGGTAGGCCGTGACGGCTAAGGATTGGTCGCTAAACAACGGAGATAACAATAACAGCGAGTGATCATAAATCTACGCTTTGTGCTGCCCAATCAGACGCCATCTTTACGTTTTCACGGAAACCAGTTACTTGCACGCCACGTGACGGATGGTTCGGAAAGAAACAATTGGTGGCGTCGTGACACACGTAAAATAATTAATGATCTAATTTGTATCGGCTATAACTGTATTCAATACATGTTCTTATAAACCATTTTTCAAATGAATCTAGTAATAACATCGAAACTGGCTGGCGCCGTAGATATCGAAGTGTTGAAAAGACTCACCTTCTACCTATTTTTGACGCTTCCCGCAGGAAAATAGCGTTTATAGCATTTAATGTGTGGTTGAATGTAAAACCCGTGTTACACAAGAAAGCCAATATTTAGCATCGCGGAATTAGTGTCAGACTGGCCCGCCCGGGATCCAGGGATTTCTGGGGAGGCCCTAATTGTGGGAGGCCCATGTTAACTTAATTTGAATTTTTTTTTTTGAAATTTATTCGTGTGCAAATTTCATACGAATAATTGCATCCCTAAGATG
>JAHWFP010244204.1:0-38533 GCA_023313725.1 Lithobius niger
ATGGTTTATTTTTAAGTTGGAAAATAGAGTAAGTTGCAAAATTGTAAGACGGCAATTTATTTTTAAGTTGAGTTACTGGCAAAGACGGCAACATTTTAAGATGTCAACCTATTTTAAGTTACAAAACGGGCAAAGTTGCTATCATTTTAAAATAAGTTGTGAAACAAGCAAAGATGCCATCGTTTTAAGACGACACAATGTATTAAATCGTAAACGAGTTGAAGTTGCCAACATTTTAACGGGCAGTTTACTGAGTTGGAACAAAAAAAAGTTACTGTTTGAGTACTAAAGCAAAAGGCTCTGAAACTTCGCTGCTGCTTTATTCTACTTCGAATGAAAACATTATTGTTATAATCCTAAGTAAACTGACAGTAGACGTGTTCATACAAAATCAAATGGTCGTATTCTTTTCAAAGCCCATAAATAACCTAAACGAATGCTAAAACAACTGCACAATTAACGTAAGTAGCAAACTCTTTTGACTTCCATAACGATTGTAGACGCTGCGTTAGGCTGCGATGGCTAACTAATATGATTTTACATTCACTTTGATTTCATCCGTAACACGATGTTGGCCTACAGTCAAGTAATAAGGATTAAGATGTATTGTGATTGATACGTCTTCTTCCACAAGCAGTTTCGCAGCTGAGGACCGTTCATTAGTTAATAACGGTGGTGGGCCGGCGAAAATGAGGGGAGGGGGTCATGACAATTTTTATATGAAGAGGAAGGGGGGGGGGGCTAAATTTTTTGGAGGCTCTATCAGGAGGGTTAGTGGGGGTCAGGAAAAAACTGTGAGAAAGGAAGTGCACAGCAGGCTACAGAATTTGTTAAGGTATTAAATTTGTTTAGCTCAGCACATCCCACAACATATTAAATATTTCGTACACTCATTTCATGAAAATGAAAATTGTAATAGAATTTTTCTGGGTGGGGGAGGTCCTAAAAATTCTCAACACCAAAAGGGGGGAGGTCATGAATTTGTTTTCTATAGATGACAGCAATTCGCCAGTCCACCCCCGTTGATGAATAATGAACGGTCCCTAAGATGACGAGTCTGTCAGATTTGAACAGCTAATATTATAAACAAATGAAAATAAGATGGTTAGTTTAAAAGAAGTCATCGTTATGAGGTGTCAGATATGTAAGATGCATACCAAAGCATCAGGTTTTAAGATGTCAAACTACTAAGACGGCGAAAACATCTTAAAAACGGGTGCAAAATTTTAAGATGCTAAAGCATCTTACTTTAAGACGGCAATACCGTCTTACTGTAAGTTACCAAAAACGTCTTAAAAACTGATGCAAATATCACGTTTTAGGTTAAGATGCTTATTTTTTGCAGTGTAATCGTAATGCATCTTAATTTCAAACATATAACTCTCAATAACTATTTCATCCATCGGATGACTTTTTTTTAAAGGATGTTGTTTAGTCATCATGCAGCTTTCCGAAGCCACAAAAATATCATTCATCCGAAGTGGGCGAACCAGCTATAAGTGTTAAACTGATGTAAGATTTTGTATTCCTACAATTCTACCGTAAATACAGTGGCAGAAGGAGAAATCAATTGTTGCATCGTGTAGGTTACATGTTCAGTTCCGGGGTTTATTGCCTAGGTTTACGAAAGGCTTATCTGTCTTTTGCGAAGTTTTCTATGGAGAGCGCCTTGATAGGTTGGGCCTGGAACTCCTTAAATTTCGTAGAACGAGATTTGATCTCATCTTAACATCTAAGATTCTTCATGGACTTATCTCTGTTGATTTGCCGTTCTTTGACTTCGCATCTCTTACCCAAATCGCACTCGGGTTCATGAATGGAAACTCGTCGTCCACCTTTGCACATCTTGAAAGTCGTCGAAAATTTGTTCGGTCCGGGTCGTCCCGATCTGGAATGACCATCACGCGTAGACGGTAAATGCGACATCTGAAGCCGAATTTCGTAGGTTAATGCTTACTAAACAACTTGATAAGTTTCTTAAACGATTATGGCATGTACGTAAATTCCGTCATTTTAGTTTTAATCAGGAGCATAGTAAATGGTGCCAAGCCCGTCTGTTACCCTTCAACTGTATGGTAAATTGTATCCACCCAAAACCAAAACTGGTAGAAAAACCCGCCAAGTTTCCAAAAACGATCGGCCTTTGAAGGTAGTGATATCATTCCACCAGGGAAAGTCCGCCAAGATTAATCCTATTAGCCAAGTTAATCGCACCTACTAATAGTTCGAAAGTTAAATGAAAACTAGAATATTGCTACTAGCTGTAGCAATCTTCAAGTTTTCATTTAACGTCCAAAGTATTATTCGGTGCGATTAACTTGGCGGCCTTTCCCTGGTGGAATGATATCACTACCTTCAAAAGCCGATCGTTTTTGGAAACTTGGCGGGTTTTTCTACCAGTTTTGGTTTTGGGTGGATACCACAACTTTCATAGGACTGTGAACGTACATAAGGTTACACCGTCTGTTTAAGATGCTTCAATCCCATTTTTGCACACACTGACTAACAATCGCTGATTTCGTTTGCTTCGCTCACTCAATCAGCGCATCCCCTTCAGTTGTTTTGTGTAGCCCTTCACCTTCCCCTTAATTTTTCAAGATTTCGTTCACATTTAGTCATGCAGAAACCCCCGAAGGTCGTTGTTACTAAAACAGCAGAATGCGAAGCACTTTCATTTTGGGTTATTAACAAAAAACCCATTAGCTCGTGTATGCTCGTATTGTTGCGTAACCATCATCTAACGCGCATCCCTTTATTCTTACACAATCCACGGCAACGTTACTGTTTCTTTATTTTATCCTTCGTTACAGTTCAGTTTTTAGTTCGTCCAGGCTTTTACAATAAATCTAAATCTGACTGTTCAAGCCATTGTTGCTTAAAATCTTTGGTTGCAACTTGGAAAAGAAACGAAATTTAAATTCGCCCGTGGCGAATTTCAAAACCCTCCCACGCATTTGTCCTGATCCCTACAACCCCCAAACCAACAAAAGGACCATCCTCAGATCACTATGCATCCGTGTGCAAAAGTTTAGGTACGTAGGCCTTTTCAATTTTGCGCTAGCAATGAGCAAAAAGTCTATGGGATTTAACATGGGAAAAATATTATTAGCTAGCTAGCTAGCTAATGTGCTAATGTGCTAGACAGTAACATAAAAACAACGTTATTGACGCCTCTTTTTCTCTATGATTGGTGGACACATCCTTTAAATTTCAATTTTTCTTAATCTCTGACCCTTACATTTTCCACAATTTGAAACATTTCTGTCGCATTGGGATTTATCCTCAACATACCAAAATATGCTTTCAATTGCTTACAGTTAAAGGACACATGTCTGCTAGTGAGCCGCCTTTTTATCATTAACAATCAATTTTTAACAATCGGATGTCTAAAATGGGATGATCTACTGTTACTTGGCGGCGACACACTAGCGTGTGTCTAGATTATTAGTTTTGTTATTATTAGTATTACAACGATAGGTGCGAGCACCGCATGTGAAACGTATACTAAAACAGCACAGTACAAAGACACGCTGTTAGTAACGCCTGCTCCAGCTAATATTATTTAAATGAAAATACGCATTTTGTGCTCTGCTCCATCCACTGCATTTTTTAAATAAGCTCTTAACTGTAAGGATTCACGGTAAAACGCAAAAATGAAAAATTGCTTGTTGTTGTTCGTAAGACATATTTCTGACAAGCCTAGCACCCTTTCTACTAACCCGATTCTCAGCGTTATTGTTTGTAATGATTGGAATTCTCAAGATTGACTTAAATACCAGCTCTTGTTCTGGGTCGTGACCTCATAGGCCCAGCTCTCAAACGAGCGGTCGTGTAATACTTTCACGAAGACACATATTCGTGAAAGTGCTCGTGAAACTATTTTTCGTGAAAGTACTATACGACCACTCGCGTTTTAACTATTTTTTTTTTTACTTTTGATAGCCGTTTATTATGCCTTGCGTTGGCGTGAGAATTTTTTTAGTGTATATTTTTGGAACAATACTTAACTGCTGATTTCTTTATGCACTTGATAATGGGGTGCTGTCTATCTCCGAAAGGTCGTCGTTATTACTATTTTTGTTTTTACTCTGCTGGCTTTTTTAGATTTAAAATGCCTTATAATACACATTTGGCCGACTAAAAAGTGTTTCAGTACAAAGCTCTTATTGCACTTCTTTCAGGTGAAGCTAAATTCATGCCCAGTGTACCTTTAGTAACCTTTCATTATTTTTGGAATATAGGCCTTCCCATGTGTAAGTGCCATATTCTGTGATAACAAGTATTAGGCCTGATCCAAATAATAACTTTAAAAAAAAATCATTCCTCTTAGTGGTAACAGTTTTACAGCAGAGAAGTTATATTCCACGGCCTAGCTGATACACACATATACTACAAGCATACTAACTTGCACTAACATGCTACTATAACTAATTGACTTTCCCTCAAACAGTTAAATATTAGCAAACCGACCTAGTACGTTTAGTAGGTAATTCTTTATCAGGTGAAAATGGCGACGCGATTGAGATGAGTCAAAACCGCCTTCACCGAATGAAGCTATAGAAGTTGTAATTCGAAAATTTGTACTGGAATTCTAAAATAATTGCAAGGATTCCCCTAATCAATTTGGTAGTCGGGCAAGGTGGACTGATGTTGGAATGGCCATCTCCTGTGCCAGAGGTCCCGGGGTCGAGTCCGTCCTCAGACACCCCTGGCACTCAGGAAGAGAATGGCCTTGTGATGTCTCGTGGTCATGTCGATTGTGGCGTGTAAAAAACCTAGAATTTTCCGATGGGATTTATTTACCTAGCAAAATCGTCCATCCGTCCTTCTGGCTAACGCTGGGTGTGCGTCAAACAGTCAATTTGGCAGTCTCTACGATACTGTCTTACCTTATCTTCACTTTATTATGATTTTTTTTAGAAAAATGCTACGGAAGTTGGCCGTTCTATTTATTTATAAGTTTTTCTATTCATCAAGTTACTTTTATGCCTAACAGAATTCCCCGCTACTTCCTCCGTGAACTTTTTCCATTTTGCCCAGTGCGGCATTGTCTGGCCACAATTGCGTGTTGACTACACGAAAAGTGACTTTATGTTTCAGTATTCGATACGCCAATATCTGTTAGCATAAAAGAGACCTGCACCAAGACGTTCTGCTTTATCAAAAAAAAAAAAAAGGAGAGAGAGAGCGAAAAGAAAAAGAAAATGGAACAAAGAAGGTAGCTCCCTCCAGTGCCACAGCCACTTATTGATTTCAGTTGGCTTTTGGCGAAGAAGGTCCAGCCTGGTTAGAGTCGGAGTCTCTCGCCTATTTTGTGTAGCCTAGCCTTTCTAGATCCCCTATTTCGACGTCTTGCTGTTCACTTGAGATTGTTTTCCTGAACAAAACCGTCCTGTTTCTCGACCCATCTTGTTTTCGTTATTTATTTATTTTTTATTTTTTGCCACCGTGGTGCATACACACCTAGACAACCATAATGCAGAGGCGATAAAAGCCCATTTGCCTTTTTTGTCTCCTAATTCTTCATGCTTAATTGTCAGCATGCTTTTGTCCATTCTGTTCTCTGTGTGCTGTAGTAAATATGAGCAGACGCTATAACGCATACGTTGTAGAGCACAGTAAAAAAAAAAAAAAAAAACTATTGACATTTTGAATAGTTTGAGTGTGGAAAGTACCTTTTTGCATCACTTATCATACAGAAAAAATTTCATTACTCTAAGGTGATGTCTGAAAGTGACCAAAGGGTTTTTAATTTAGCATTGTTTAACATAGGCAACATAGCCAAAAATGAACAAAAAATTAATATTTGAGTGATTAATAATTTCGTTTTAACATCATGTCATTTGGTACTGCCAGGGAAGATGAAAGGTAACAATAATTGCCAGAAATTACCGAGTTATGATGGGCCAAAATAGGCTAACGCACCATTTAATCCACTTTTGATGTTAAACTATACCTTCATTTTATCAAAACTAAAATTCCTTGTAATTGTGGCGTGTTAAATGAAATGAGACGATGTTAAAATTAAATTTTAAACCAATCAAATAATTTTTTTTTCTATTTTGCGTATGTTAAGCAATGTCACATTTGTAGTCGCATGCGGCACCGCCAGACATCACCTCAGAGTGATGATTTTTTTGTTTGTTTATGATGGTCATTCTAAAATGTAACGTTTCTACACCCAAGCTAGTAAGAACTCTGAAAAAATGTTTTACTGCACCCTAACTATATGTGTAGGGACTGTAGTGACTACCCTGGTTCAGCACAGCCGGGTTTTGTAGCATCGAAACAGGTTGTCACCACAACATGTGAACCCCAGCTTAACCAAAAATATCACATTTTCGTGTTATTTCTTTGGATTATTTAAATAATCTACGACAGCCGCCCCCCCCCCCCTTATATTGCCGGTTTAATCAAGCATTGTTGTGATTTCCCGTTTGCGTGAAAATACTGTGATTCCCGTTAGCAGTCGCCCAAGCTTTCATTCGATTTTGTTAGATTCAGGGTTAAGAGACATAGAGGCCTAAATCCCGTTTGCGAGAAAATAGTGTGACTGGGAAAAAAAACATGACGTCATCCTCTTTGTTGAAAACACAGTCCGAATCATTACTATATATACCACAGACAATTCTTTTTGACAGGCTCACAAACAAACAATATAAGGATTATCGTGATTATAAGGATGAATAAGGATTATCGACATTCCCACTGCGGACGTCCATATCATTGCGGACACACACACACAAACAACAAACAAATATTATGATCTTAGTTATATAAATTGTGCGAGTTTACGCTGGTTGGTATGTTGATTCTCAAGTTGCAGATGTACGCATCCTCCATTCACAGCTACTACTGCCGCTCATCACACTGCACATTTTCTTGACATCCCTTAGTTTCTGGTGCACTAAAACGAGCTCAACTTCTAAGATAAGATATTAGACAAATTTCGTGCACTTTCCTTCAGGGATTCTTGGAAGTTGATTCAGCATTAGCATGTACTAATTACCACGCACAACTTGCGATGATTGCCACTACAATTAATGGCTTCAAATGGTTTCACACGAAGACTGTGATGCCAGCATTGCACTTGCGAAATTGTGACGTGCAATAAACGGGCGTGTTTACGTGAAATATATTCAGTTAAAACGTTTAGCAAGAGTTCTACAACAAAGTGTACAATAAACCATTAAGAAATTATCGTGATGCTGGCCTTGGAACGCATTTCGAATATTAAAATTCATTTATGGAGGTATTCAAACGATATATTCAAATTCGAAAAGTCCGTAATAGGGTGGGGGCCTATTTGCATTTTACATCCTTTTGCAAATGATATTAAGTTATTTACTAAGGAAGGAGTATTTTCTTGTTATTCGAAGCTGTTTTTTAAAAGTAGCGCGGTAAGTGTATACTGATTATTACATGCAGTTCCGTCAAAACTTGTTCATATTTCCTATGAATTTTTTTTTGCCGTATGAAGTCGTAAAGTGCATGGAACGGTAATTTCATAATTTAGCTTAGACCAGACTCACTAATTTCTTCCATCGGTCTAATCCTTTAATTTTCGACCAAGTTTGAAATTGTTGTGCTTGAAAAAACCTAAAAACAACACAAGCAAATGAAACATAACAAATAAAACGGGTTAAAAAAACAGTAATTGACATTTCGCTAGGATTTTGGCATTACAATATAAAACTATATTTTACCTGTTTTACGCAGTGTGCTCCATTGTGTGGTTGTTTTTAAACTGAATAATTACGCATTTTATCTTCAATTTTATCAAAAAACCTAAGACAGTACAACACAACTTACATTAAAGTGTCATTAAAATGTAACAATTCATTTTGCTTTTCGGTTGACATAATCAGGAGTGGCATGAAGAGGGCCTGAACCTGGAGTGTCCTTGTCAATATTACCCTATCTCCATGTCTCCTCCTTAGTCACGACCCCAGGCTGCCAGCCTTGTGAGAGAGACAAGACAGCAATAAGTTGCAGGCAGTTAAAGGCACTTTCAAGGAATGGTGCTCTGCCTGTCGCTGCAGTGCCAGAGAAGAGATGGTGTTGACCCGTTTACGAATTGCTCTCACCAAACTTACTCGCTGCTATCTTTTGAGGGGGTTATTCCTCCTGAATTTCATTGGTGTGGACGACCACTTACGGTCCGGCACTTACTTGTTGATTGTCACCGTCTTGAAGGTGTTCGTCGCCGTTTCCGTCTGCCGCGAGACTTAGCACGTCAATTGGCAACAAGTTTGTCGTCCTGTCCAGGGTTTTTTATTTTTTTATTTTTGCAGGAGGTAAAATAGGATAAGATCTATATTCGGAGTTTATTTAACAACTCTGTAATGTGTGGTGCAGTAGCAACCCGGACCACTGCACTGTGACTGAGGTTGGCACTAGTGACCTTGCTGTCCATGCGTCATTAAAGAGATATACCTCCCAGAGCCATTTTTCTCGATCCTCCACATCAAGTACGGCCCCAATGGTCTATTTCCTTACCGTTAGTCTTTCCCTAGCTATAAACCCTTTTTAAAATGTGGCGTCTAGGAGATTTTCTGTTGAATATAATGGAACTTTATTTACTAACGACCCGTCAATAAATCATTCATTGCGTGCGTACAATACTCATGACGTTTCATCTCTGTGTGTACATCTACTAATATTCTAATAATTACCATGAGATCTAAAATCTAATAGACTAATGCGGTAAAAATTAAAATTAATTATTCCAATAGATCGCCGGACCAAAATTATAAGACACTAGCCTAGAAAATTATAAATTGTGATTTTAAAATGCGAGAATCGGTTTATGACGACACAATCAATAGGTTCACGCAGACTGGACTATTATGCGCAATGCCAATTGAGACAGTAGCTACGTTTTCGTTGCGAGGAACGAAGCTAGCATATCAGTTGACCTTAGCTGTGGTAAATACGCGGATGTGATCGTCGCGTGGGTGTTGTGAGGCAGGCGGAAGGTTATAAGGCAGGCGGTATGTTGCTTTAAGTCTCATCCCACCGCCTCCCCCCCACCCCTCCCACCCAGGCTGCCAGTTGCAGAACAAGTGATCGTAATTATCTTTATGGATAGGGTCCGTTAAAAATAATCTGTGCCTAATTTTTTCTTGTGAAATATGTCACTCGTGCTCTGGGTTGATCCAAGCAAACTCCCTTGGCAATCTGGAGCGTTAAAAAGACCTTGAAAGTTGACACCTTGAGACCTTGAGAGTTTACTCTGTTCAAGCCAAGGCCAACTAAGATAGATACTGCATTTTGTCACATCCCGACTTCATGACAGTTATTGCACTCTCAGGCAAGTTAACGCCTCTGTAGTGTCTCTGGCCTCAGACAGGTGGCACTCCCACCTACCTAATTCGGCAGCAAATCAGCTCATCGACGGTGACCAATAAGAACTTTCATAAACAACAACAAGGTTTTCCACCTGCTGGTGGAAGGTTGCTGGAAGGGTTGTGAACCGCTGTTACCGTACCATCTCGTACGGTAGGCTCATCGAACAACTAAGCGCTGAAGCCCCACCTCATCAAAGTAGAGTTCGTAAGCGCACAGTGAATTAGCCGATACCTCAGCGTGACGTTACCGCTGAAGCATCGTACTCACCGATTGCAAGAGACGGTTTTTCCGCTGAATCCATCGACTGAAGATGGCGGACACCCCGTAGTGCTTCACTAGGAATATTTACGTAAATGTAATTAACAACACTGGTGGAGACTGTCGTCATGCAGTATCTCCACTAAGGTAAAAGAAGGTAACAGGTCAGTCGACCATAAATAATAAACGTACTTATCAGCCAGTATATTTAATGTAAACCTACTTAGCAACGCCCATGGCAACGCAGTGGTGATTGGTAAGCAAATGATGGTGAGTAAAAAAACAATTCTTCCCTGACACTGTCCTCCATTTTCTCATCCATCATTTCAACGAGTCAGTTCATAAAAGACGTCACTTGACGTCGCTTGACGTCACTTTTGGTGGAAGCGGTCGATTCTTGTATCATCGGTTGATGAGTTGTTCGGGGAGTTTACGAAAATGTCCATTAAATAAGGCGGCTCAATGATTATGAGAGTTTGTCCTCACGTATACCTGCTTCCGTTTGGGTATACACATCTGTGCTTTTAAAAACTACCGTAAAATTACGGTACAAAGAATGGGTAAATTTCGTCAATTGTGAAAGTGTGTAGCCGCAGTTCAAAGTCGAAAATTGATCTGAATGAGGAGTGTTGGTTTTGTGCACTACAATGTCATACGCTGTACGTCGTGACATAATGGAACATATGTTTGCATCTTTAATGGTTATACTGTACAATGCATCCGAATCCGACGATAACGGATAAAAGAACTGGAAACGAATTGCTAGTTCGTTACACGACAATTTTACGGAAATTTTTGAGTGCGATATCATGTTAGCCCGATCGAAACACGACAGATATAGCGACCTACAATTTCGGTTTAATCTACAAATAACAAGCCTGGATGCAAAGCTCGGTTAATAAATTTCTATTTAACGTTAAAACATTTTTAATGCAACAGTGAATTTAAAGACTAATAAAAAAACTTGGTATTGCTTGTTGCACCAATTAGACCAGTTTTACGGAAGGATTGGGAGGGTAGGCGGAAGTAGTGTGCTTCGAGATTTTCCTTGATGATATTGCCTTGGGTGGTAGGAATCGGAGCAGGTTCTATCAGCTGACTTGCTGTCGCCTTAGCTATATGAGAGTACCACCTGGCTGAGACCAGAAACACTACTGCCTGTTAATGTTACTGTGGTAAAATAAGAACATGACCATGTTGAATCCACTAGCGTGGAGCCGGGGAGCAAAACCAGCAGCTTCTCTCCCTGAACGATCTTGTAACAATAGTGAATACTCCGACCTGCATTCAGGGGTGCCCATCTCCCCCCTCCCCCAAAAAAAAGACTACGAGGAGTTCCCCCATTTTTGTTTATCCATCCCCTTCCAACTTTACAAAAAGATGTGTATTTCATAGCAAGATTATTTGGGAGCTAACTAATCATTTTATGATCTTTTATTTCGGAAGGTGGGGGGGAGGAAATTTCGTCCCATCCCCCCCCCCCAAAAAAAAAACGTCATTAAAATAATAGGCCAGTCAGCCATACTTTTTTTTTGTGCGTGGGGAGGAATTCGTCCCCCCCCCCTCCTAAAATGGTAACAAGGAGATGCTCCTCACGTTCCCCCCTGTGGGCACCACTGCCTGCATTTATCTATAAGTTTCTGATATATAACTTACTTGGCTTTCACTCTTGGAGTTGTCTCTTCGCCTACGCAGCTTTGCAAGTTATATTCACATAGACTAGCTGTGCCCGTGCGCATGCTGCGCCACCGCCCCGCCCCCCGCCTCCCTCCAGGTGTTTGGTCTTTGGTTTTAAATTTATCAAACCGAAGACCGAACATGTGAATGGCTCCCACATATGCCCTCTGCCCAACAATTACTTTAACCCCCAATCCCCACACTCCTGCCCCCTCCAGATTCGCATACGTGACCCCCCATACACGCTTGCCCGCCTCCCCCTCCCCGAAAACGTCGCCCCGTGACATTCTCCCTTTGGTGCAGCCCCGGAAAAGTCGCTGGCATGCGTTTGACAGAAGGCTAATAAAAAAAAAACCTATCACTGAGAAATCCAGCATTCAGTAAGCAAGTAATCCCATGTTTAGGTTAATCCTTTGAAACAATTCACTTCGGTAGCGCGCATTGCCCGCAACACACACTTGCCCTGGCACCCTCTCCCGCACTCCCCGAAAATGCCGCCCCGTGACATTTCCCCTTTGGTGCAGCCCCCGAAAAGTCACATGCGTATATTTGACTGAAGACTAAAAAAAAGCCCTAAGAAATCCAGCAATCAATAAGCAAGTAACCCTATGTTTAAGTTAATCCTTTGAAACAATTCACCTCGGTACCGTGCATGGCGACATTGTTGCCACCCACTTAAAAACAATTCAACTCCTTTCTGGAAGTGAACATTTAGGAAATAAATGCGCCTTTCCATCGTATCAGGCTGCCAATTTCGAGGCCCATTGGGGGTCTCGAAATTAAGAACCAATTGTCGTTTGGTTTAATGTTTAGTAGACACGGGTTGTTGTTTTTTTTTTTTTTAATTTTAGCTCAAACGCCGACAATGGTACAGTCCACGCGACTAAAACTTTGTTGGCCGCATTGGTACCACAACAATACCAAAAAACGAACCCAAAAACGGTACGGCAGGTGTGGTAAGTGGCGCCATCTCTTCGAAGACTTTGGAAAAAGTGCTATAACCCGAACTTGTAGTCCAAGGCCGTCAACAGACGGCGACATGGCACGTTTGATAAGTGGCGCCATCTGTGCGAAGACGTTGGAAAAGTGTCCCAACCAGAATTTGAAGGCGAAGCCCATCAACAGATGGCACTACAGGGTGATGTACTTGATTGACGACAGAATAGCGTGGCCGGTGACTTGGCCACCTGCTTCGTATTATATACTAGCGGAAGCCCGTGCTACGCACGGGTGGTGTTTGATGCACCGTTAAAAACACTGGAACGATTTCCTTCCTCATGTGTTTTACGGAATGCGTGTATCCCGTCTATGTGTTTTTGCGTACCCTGTCTAGGAAAGGGTGTTTTTCGTTTGCTTCACTCCCTCATTCAGCGTATCCCTTGTTCCGGAGTCCATACACTTACATTACATATGATTCTTTCCTGCAAAAATGGTTGGAATACGCGTTTGTACATGTGAAATAAATAAATACGCCTTTGTGCATGTGAAATAATAAATACGCCTTTGTGCATGTGAAATAATAAATACGCCTTTGTATAGCAGAAATAAATAATTACGCCTTTGTATACCTGAAATAAATAAATAGGCATTGGAGACATTGTAAGGGAGGATTAAACAAACGAAGCTTCAACAATCAGCAAGAGTGCGAGCGGGCTCATTCTTGCCACGGTAGCAAAGAAAAAGGGCGAGCGACCGACAATGAAAACGGATATGTGCTCTATCAATTACTTCGGCCGTCTTGTGGCGGCCGTCTTGTGGCCGTCTCGTTGCCGTCCATTCTACGCGACAACTCGATTTTATTAATAAAGACGCGACAACTCGATTTTATTAATAAAGATGTAGATTACAGGCACTGCGTGCATGAGGTAAATCGGGAATAGATGCTTGTTCAAAAAAATATGCCAACTGCGTATGGTATATCAGGAATTTATGATGCAACAAGCATCACTTAGATTACTTTTCTCTGTTGTTATTTATAATAATAATAATAATAATAATAATAATAATTAATTGTTTATTGTCACACTCTGCACGAAATACAATAGTATTTGTATGTGCACAATTTACAAGTTAAAGTTCATTAATAAATGCAAAAAGCAGCAGTGTTAAAACATGTCAGTTTCAAAATATATCATTTTAAAAATAACAATAAAAACATTATATACATTATAACATTAAAAACTATATACAATATTACATTAAAAAGAAAAAAAAAAAAAAAAAAACACATTAAAAAATCATGCAAATATACAATTATTGTTTGAGTATATAATCTCTTATCCTGTATTTTATGTTGTTTAGTTTCAGGTTTCTCAGTTCATCTGGCAGCTTGTTAAAAATGTATGGTATTAAAAAATTCATTCCTCTTTTGCCATATGAATTTCTATAATTTGGCAATTTTAACCAATTGTGGTTTTTTCTTGTTTCCCTTTCTATTGTGTTTTTCCATTCTGTCTTATAAAAGCTTTGTGTAATTATTGTATACTCGAGTATATTTTTAACAGTCATGAGTTTGTTTTGTCTAAATAATAATAATAATAATAATAATAATAATAACAATAACAATAATAATAAAATAATAATAATAGTAATAGAAAGTTTGGTGCAGTTGCACGCGGATCAGGAAAGGACCCTGTTAGGTTGCTAATATCCAGCCTGAAAATCGTAAGGGAAGACAATGAAATGAATGAAACAGTTGCAGTGAAAGTTAAGAACTGAAGTGAGAAGTAAAACTAAAGCTATTTACAATTTAAAAAATATGTATAATGCTAATAAAAACTTGGCAGGACAGTTTAAACCAAAGCTAATAAAAAAAAAAGACTGGGAGTTCACATAAGCGTGACCTGATCCAATTTGATCAAAACTAAATAAAAAAATTCCAACCCAACAATAAACACTTAGTTTCCTGTGCAATATTCTGGCCGTTTCAAGAACCCGGTTAAGTTCGACAAATTTAACAATCGCTTAAAATTATTTACGGAGGAGGCTGAAACTGTCTCTTCAGTCAATGAATTCCATGCTGGGATAACGCATCCAGCAAAGAAATTTTGTCTACAGTTTAGTCTCGGTTTTGGAAGCATGAGTATGAATTTGTGGCCCCTTGTCCAGGTTACTGGAGTAATTTCGAACAAAGGTAGGTCAATCGGTAAGTCACCATGGAGGATGTTATACACCAAGGCAAGATCCGTCTTTAGTTGACAGAGTTCCAAAGAATCGAGGCAAAGATTTTTAAGACGTTCACAGTACGGTAACTCCCGCATGCCTTATTAGGACTTCGTAAAAACGTCGCTGAACTTTTTCCAAGTGATCAATATCCTTAAGTAGATAGGGTGACCAAACGGGGCTTGAATATTCCAACAGGGAACGGACGAAAACTTGTATGCCCAGAGTTTGGTGTGTACTTTGCTCGATTTAAAACAGTGCTGAACAATTGCTGATCCATCATTTTGCGCCAATACCGCATGATTACAGTAGACGGATGACTTCAGATCAGATGCAAACCAAACACCTAGGTCTTTCACTTCTTTTGTGTTCGGAAAGTGTTCATTTTCGATGATGTAGGTAAAAGTATAGTTTTGATTCCCTACATGAAAACTTTTACATTTTGCATATGAGATGCCGTCCTTTTGCCCAAGTAGAGACGTACTCGATCTCCGCTTGCCATCCCACACAGTCTTGGGTGTTGATAACAGCCGAGTGAAGCTTTAAATCATCGGCAAATTTTTCCTGTTCTGCATTATGAGAGTTGCATGTCAAATCGTTTATAAATAGGATAAATAACAGGGGACCCAGAACAGAACTCTGTGGTACACCACTAATTATATCGGATGAGGCTGACTTGGATAGGCCAATAACCACTTGTTGGGTTCTACCGGTAATGAATGCCCGAATCCAATCTAAAAGTGCTCCACTGAAGCCGGAAACATGGAGTTTATAAAGCAGCTTATATGGACCACCGACTGAAATGCCTTTTGGAAATCGAAAAGAATAAATCTGAAGGCACACCTTGGTCTAGGGCTTCAGTCCAATTATCCAGCACAGTTAATAGTTGATGAACCGAAGACCGACCTGGTAAACCATTATCTTGCATGGAACCGGAGTAAGTGCAATTGGCTTGCAGTTTTTTTTATCTGTAGAATTTCCCTTTTTAAAAACAGGAATAACATTTGCCCTGGTCCAAGCGCTAGGCAGCCTTCTAGTAGACATGGATAATGAAAATACAGTTGCCAATAGCACAAATTTGAGAGCCGGTTTGGTAGTAGAAGTAGGCTGAAAAACCATCTGGCCCAATAGCTTGACTCGGTTTACGGCTTTGCAAGACAGAAATGATCCCTTCCGACGTAAAAACGACATTTGTGTATTTTTCGTTTGTTGCTGAGTGAAATGGAGTGAGTGGAGGGATCCAGCCATTATCAATAACCCCATTCTGGGGAAAATACCTCAGCCTTTGCACATTCGTCAGTAATGTAATTTTTGTTTTAGTTTTAAAGGTGGAATTGATCTGGATATGCCAGTTTGCTGGCGAAAGAGACGAAACCGAAGAGGCTAGATTTCCTTCAGCTAAAGTTTTACGCTCATGAGGGGTTTTCTAATTTTTAATGCACGCTGAATAAAGTTTCCTGCAGTCATTATAAACTGTCGAGTTCGTGGGAGAACGGTCGTCTGTGTTGCGACGTCATAGTTTAGCTTTTTTCTGACCTAGTTTAACACTTTTGTTACTGCTATCATCGCTAGTTTGTTGCAACATGCTATGGAAATTGTGGCACTACTAATTCCAGTGCCAAGGCCAAATGCACCTATTATCCCAGGCGCCCTTGTTTTTCGTTCCAAAATGTGATGCACTTGAGAGTGAGGCTGTGTTTGTTATTGGAGCTAAAGAAAAGGATTTTTCCGTGCTAATGGTGAAAACATTTCCAAGAATCCACGACGGCATGTCCGCGAACTTTTGTCTAGTATCTTACATTAAAGTAGAACGCATTCTTTGCTCGACAAAGAACTTTCAAGAGAATGTGCGACAACAGCATTCGCTGCAGCTTATGAACCCATCGTGTAGCACTTTGGCCAGCTTTAAAGGTGCCTATTCACCGAATACAGATTGCACCATCTAGCGCCGTCCATCATTATTTAGTTCTATGTAGCACTTGATTTCAACACGCGAAAGAATGCGCAAAGAAATTTCATTTTACACAACAAACTAGCTTAAGAGTTGGTGCGTCCACGTGCACCAGGGAGAAAGCGGTCAAGGTTAACGATATCACTGTCACTCGATGGCGCCCAACTAGCGGTTCAAAATCTGCGTTTCAAAACAATCAATATACAGAAAAAAAAGCTCCTGTGATATCGTTAGGTTTAACTTTACCGCTTGCTTACCGGGTGCACCAACTTTACAAAGGAAGCACGTGGCTTGTTTGTTGTGCAAAAAGAAAGTTATTTGTGTGTTCCTTCGCCTGCATGTTGAAAGTAAGTAAGGGCTAGACATAACTAGATAGCGGCAAATGGCTATAGATGCTGCAGCTTGTCATTTGGTGGCAATGCCCCTTTAAGCTTGTCGTAAGTTAACTGCAACTACGTAAACTCAACTAATCAATTTACACCAATTTAATAAATAAGGTAATCTAAAGAAGAGATTTGAAATAATACATTTTCGGTTAAACTTAGGATTAGGTGTTGTTATGAGAGTTCTGATGCGACAAGAGCCAATTTATGTTATTAGTAGTCTTACGTCCAGCTTTAATTCTTCCCTGGTTTTATCAACTGAATAGCAAAATTAATTGTTTAATTTTAGTCGTATATTAATGTAAGACGTGTTTTACTGCGGTATGTTTTTGATAAATACCATACATGTATGATTTCATCAAATATTAAAGCGATCGCTGTTATATTTGAATGTGGAAGAAATCAGTCAGTCTGGCCCATTAACCAAATCATAATACGCCTTCATAACACAGGTATTTTTAATATCAATTTCGTCTCGCTAACTTCGCACGTAAAATGTGTCGTTTAATCTTCGAACTATTAACCTTTAAACAATTTATAGCGTTTGACATCACCGATTCTAACTACGGAAAAAAAAGCGAATCGGAGTCTTCAAGGTTTATAATGAACACCAATACTTTGCTAATCCTAGAGAATTTATCTTTTTTTTTAGGTTAGGTTTTAGGTTTACTTTACTGAATTCTGTTTTTTTTCTTCAGGTAAGCATGCACTCTGATCAGCTTGATTAACATGGTGAGCAGCCAAAGGTAAGTTGTTTAAAGCTCGCATTGTTATTTGCCTTATGCGTGTGCATGTAAAAGTTGAAACAACATCAACTTACAATTTCACAAGTAAAAATAAAAGGCTTCTTGTAACATTTGACTATTTCCTGGGACCAGTGGCCAGGAGGAAGAGGATGATAAGTTAGCTAGGGGGGGTTGAGGTTTAATGGCGCGTCGACAGCTTGCCACTGCACCACACATTACAGAGAACGTAAACACACCCCAAATGTAGATCTCATCATGTACCTCCTGCAAAAATTGAAAAACTCCGGAAGATGGAAATGGATGTTCACAATCAACAAGCAAGTGTTGGACCAAGGTGGCTGTCAACACCAATGACATTCAGGAAGGACAACCCCCCTCAACTGGAAACGGTGAGTAAGTCGGATAAGTTAGCTAGAACTGAGTGAAAGTCGTCTGCATATCTTAGTTTAATGCACTAATAAACATTTCCCTACAAACTACGGTGCAAAGAACTGGTAATTTGGTTCCAGTTCTTTTAACGGTAATGTTCGGATGCTTTGTACAGCTTAATGATTAGAGATGCGAACATGCACATGACACCTTAGTGCACAAATCCAATGCTCCTCATTCAGATCACTTTCGACTTAGAACGACACCTATACATTTACGGTTAAAAGAACTGGAAACACATTACCAGTTCTATGCGCCGTAATTTTACAAAAAATAATGTGTAACAGTGTAGAAGAAAAACAAAGCTGCAGTTAAGATAGCAAGTAAGTGTGTGATCTAATCATAGCCAGTCACTGGCATTCGTTACATCCCCGGATACTATGACTGGATCGTCTAACTATTTATGGAGGGTATGACAGAACGAATCAACGATGCTCCACCGTTTCTTTGTAACATCACCAGTCAAAATAAAACATGGATGAGCTTTTAGAGGTGCTGGGGGGGGGGGGGGCGTTTATACGTGATAGTTTCATTGACTTTGTCCTGTTATTCAAAGTCCATCATGTTTGTAACCTTTTACCTGAGTGTAAATTTGAAAGATGTAGGGAATCATTAGACAATGCCACCTCAAAAGACAGACTGAACGTTTGTTAAAAAACGGCAAAGTTATGGACGAAAGAAACCTGCTCTAAATATGAACGACGTGTCAGGCAGTGACGCAAACTGCCAGGTAGTGAAGCAATTCACTACCAGGGACAAACACAATGAATTTGCCAGGATGGACCATTGAAACCCTGGATGAGCTTGTAGAACCGTCAGGGGGCTGTTTACACATGGTGATTCCGTTAAGGTCAATATGTCCCGTTCAAGGTCATCAATCTTCTACCTTTTTACCTTAGAATCTTAGACCATTAGTGTGAATCAAAAGGTTGTAGAAAATCATAAACTGTAAATAAACTACCAAAAACCAAAACAAATTTAATCAACTTTACAACAAAATTTACAAAAGTTACATCTGAAACAAATACGCTTTCCAACGCATAAATTTAAATGTGTCTTACCACTTAATCGTAACATACCTTAAAAAAACCTTTGAAACTTACAACTAATGTAATACATGGGACGGGATTGTGCAAGATAAACCTTTGCAGACCTACTGCAACACGGTCGTTGCATTTATGTGTCTCTCCCCAACAGTGTCTCTCCCCAACAAAAGAAGCAAACAGACAAATTCTCTCCTGCCGATAGTTAAGAAAATAAATAATTTATGTTGCAATTCAGTAGATAAAGTATGCAGTTTCCTGACCACCGCCGTAAAACGTATACAGGCACACTGCCCAGGTACACTGCCAGCTAGTTCTCCATGGCTCTATTAATCCTATGTTGTAAATCAGTTAAGAGTTCCAGAGTACTCCATCAAAATTGGCTTTAATTATGTACGTTGTCCCTAAATACATTTGCATCCCTTGATTTAATCTGGTGTAGTTTCCAAGGAAAGCATGCTACAGGGCATTAGTGCTTATTCAGGGTGGCGTTTTATATGGAAAACCGCGAATATTCAGAGAATTTATCATGTCTGGAAAATTCAGGGGAAAATCAGGGAACATGATAAATATACGCTGAAAGTCAAGGGATTTCAACATTTTCCGGAAAGTCTTTTTCGTCTGTAAGGAGTTGTTAATTCGGATTCCATTTTTTACTTCTAAAACCTTCACTTTATTCAGTTAAAACTTTATATCATGTCCTTTTTGTTTCAATAATTCTGATAAAGTGAAAACTCTTTAGGCCAGTTAGAGCAGTTAAATTTTTGATTCAGCAAATCACTACGATGTTTTTTTTTTTTTAATTAATTTCTTTTGAGCCTAAAGTCAGCCGAAGCAATTTAATGTTCGTGTGGCTGAACCGGCTCAATTTTGAACATTACCAGACTATTTGAGAAGAAGAAATAGCTGGTAAAGGGAGGTGCCAACCCGGGGATTCGATCCGGGAAACCTCCGATCATCGTAGGGGCCGAAAGATTGTCCAGAATTGGCCAGAATAGTTCCCATAGCCACTGAAGGAGCATGGTAGCATGGTTCGTCAAACCTCCAGCAACCAGACTGAGCTCTCTAACCGCTCAGCCACGATGACATGTAATTGTTGCGATTTGAGTGAAATGTGAAAAAAAAAGTTTTTGAGTCATGTACTGCACGTTTCTTCAACCGAAAAAAAGTCAAGGAAAATGTCAGTATTGGTTGGAAAACCTGGAAAAATCAGGGAATTTCATCATGAGCTTTTGAGCGCCACTCTGATGTTATGAAACCTCGACCAAAGATTATTATGTGTCACCGTATCACAATGCTTACATACACAATACAAGAATAATGGGAAATAGTGCTACTGTATGGCCGATGCAACAGACATGACAGGGCTGTCGCTCGTACGTCCCATGACAGATTTCCAAATCGTTCAGCCACACATCGCGTACTCTGAAATTTTAGCGTCCTCAACAGAGTGGCATATTACAGGTCTGGCCCAGTCAAGAAAGAAATCTTGTGGTGACTTATGAGACCGCTTCGGCCGCAGCCCATGCATTTCTAGCTATAAACCCAAACACCAGTATACCTGTGGTGATCTGTATCTTGCATATGTTTTTCAACGCATTTTGCGTATATACCACGACCACCCATGCCACATCCATCGCCATTTGGGATTGGAACCACATGAATGCGTTCAGAGTATTGATTGCTGCGGCTGAATGTTGAATGAGATACAAAACAACCTATAGATTTCCTTCAAACTGTTTTATTTACAGACGAAGCGAACTTTTCTCGTGATTTGTACACTGGACATCCATAATGCACAATATTAGACGCCCGTAAATCCTTGCTGCAGGCCTGAGGCTCATCATCAGGTTCACTAAGGTGTAAATGTTTGGTGCGGCTTGTACAACGACAGAGTTATTGGACCAATATTCTATGATTGTACACCGCGGGTCACTAATATTTGAACATGATCCTGACACAGACCGTACCAGACTTTACAGACGACTTATTGTTGGAAGAATTACTGCAACGTTTGATGATTTCTAGTTTAGCCTTATGCCATCCTTTGATGTAAATGGCCAAAAAATATGCTCCTATACAAGATTCAGGTTGGTTTGGGTGGATTGTCTTTCATTCTTAATACATCCAAACTTGGCCAAGATACACAATGGGTGATCCACTATCCCACATTCCTATCGAATAATGAAAATTAATTTTGAATTTTGTGAAGGGACGGGCTTAGAGCGCCAATTCATGAAGTAAATTCACATGGATGTCTGGGCCAAATTTCGAAATACCCAACGGTGGCTCCGCTGCATTGGGCAAAATTGATTTCCCGGATGACTGGTGCTAGGCTTGGTTTCGGAATTACTTTAGTTGAAATGTTGGGGAGGGGGGGGGGGAGTCAAGGTATCGGTCTGTGGGCAGTGCACTGACTGGAGTAGTGATCTTTTTCCTTGCAACGGAACAACAAACATTTTTCACACTTTTGGATGAAGGAGTTGGGGTTACGGAGGTTGAACTGTTGGGGAGGGGTTGCACTTGGGTCAAATTTTTCCTATTTGGATTGCTACAACTTCGTCATTAGCTTTGTTCATATAATGGAGGGTACACTCTGTGTCTGCCTTTAAGTGACCAGCATAGTACAGCGGTTTATTTTAGGATCATTTGGCAATTCCGATTAACTCACTTTCTGGGATTCTGGGCAGAAGTTGTGAATTCAAAACCACTACGTCATGAATAAAATTTGACCGGGTTTCAGTATCATGCCATATTTCTGGTGGAGATACGATCCTTAATTTCCTCTTGCTGCTAGACACAAATAAATCTGTTCACGATTTGCCACTCGAATTCCTCCCAATCGACTGCCATGCAGGAGAGTTTGAACCAATCCAGCGCATCTCTGACATATAATGTGCTAGCCAGCACGTGATAAAGTCAATCTCTGAAATGCCCTGCAATAACATTACAGATTTTACTCAATATAAGAATTCATTTGGAATTTCTTTTATACCGTCCAATAAAGGAATGTTTTCCTTAGGTACAGAATGTTGCGATTGCCTTCCAGTTTCGACCAGTTCTGTTATATCTGGCACGTGCAATGTTTACTCGGGTATGAGAAACGACAAGGTCATCGGCCCTACGCTGGCTCAATCTTGGTGGATTGCTCGAGTTATTCATAGTGGCACAATCGGGAAATAAGAAATACGCAATTAGCGACCTAATCAACAAGTGTATGACCCTATTAAATATTGAAAATTGGATAAGTTGCATTTGAACAAAGTAAAGTCGAAAATAGCTAACGATCTTCTTTGCTAAGTTTACATGACGAGGCGATTTGTTGGGCTTACTAAATCAATAGCACTACGTTTGTAAATTCTAAGAAGGAATTAAATGGAAGGATCCTGATTACAAGTAATTCAAACATCATAGTCCAAAATAAAAATTATTGAGGAGAAAAAATTTTGAAACAAATACTGTGACACAGGAAAAAAATTCTAAAAACTCGAAACGCTGGAATGGAGTGATATGTTTATATTCCCAAATTTCTTCTAAATCAGTACGTAAATAAAATAAAAAATCATCTGATAACACAGGTATTTAAAAGATACAATGCATACTCATCAGTACTTAATGGACTACACATGCAAATCATTTGGCATGACGACCAGATAAAATTGTATTGTACACTCTTATTGACAAAGGATGACATGTTCGAATGCATTCACTCACTTTGCAGCAACATGGTTCCGGTATTGGAATATGGACGAACGATTCCTCTCTAATTAGAGGTCCCAGGTTTGAGGAAATAATGGTAAGGACAAGCTTTACTTTGTTATCGGTTTTCCCGTATAACTTGAGTAATTATGGTCGGAAAGGGAAATAACGGTAAGAATGGCCTAACTAGGGGTGAGGGTAAGCAATTGTGCAATTGTGTAGTTTGAAATCCGTTTTAAGGCAAAGAAAGCAAATTGAAACAAGTGCACATCTAGACACACATCAATTCAATTGTCGAGGTTGTAAACCATTGTAGCGCGGCGCCATTGCGCCATTGCTGCACATTTCAAGTTTTCATTTAACGTCCAAAGTATTATTCGGTACGATTAAGTTGGCAAATGTTTTGGCTTGTTGATATCACTCCTTTGAAGGGCCGAACCATTCGGAACTTGGCGGCCCCTTTTACCAGTTTTTGTTTTTGATATGATATCAGCCTTTTTTTTTTTAATTGTGTGTTAGACTCAACTCCACTACCGTGCAGATGTATAATAACACGTCAACATGAAATTGGTTTACAACAATTTGCTACTACCTTTTGCCTTACCGTGAATTACTGTTACACCGGTTACATCATTAACATTTCGTCATTAAAAAAATGTTGTATCGAAGATACCTCGTCAAATGGAAAATCAGCTTCATTAATGCAAGGTACATTTAAGCAAAACATCGATAGATATCAGAGTTAGGAGGGTTTTTAATTAATTAAAGTGGGAAAAAGAGACGAATAAAAATCTTTCAGGGATAATTATCGGGACGGAGAGGTGTGTCTTTAAGCATCACCCGTTCAACCATCTCTTAAAGGAGGCTGAGAAAATGTATCAGAAAATGTATCAGAAAATGTATCAGAAAATGTATCAGAAAATAGAGGCTGACAAAATGTTAGTGAGGAGGCTGAGAAAATGCTATAACTCAAGGAATTCCAAACTGGGCAACTCTATGGCTTCCTACAGTTAAGATTAAATTTGGGAATCACAAGCTTAAATCGGTGTGCCCTAATTCTCGTCCCAGCACTAATCTCGAAGAAGGGTAGCTCAAGCGGCGGTATACAATATTAACGGTTAGAAATAAATCGGCCTTGAGTCACCCAGTTCAAGCGTGTGCAACTTTTAATATTTGAACATTAGCTATATGAGTCTTTGCTCAAACAGAAGAGGGATCTTGTGTAGTTCCTCTGGACTGTTCATTGTCATCGATGAACAATCTTGGTGACCAGACTATTCAAGAATTTGCGGATTTATATCTCATAGGGCCAGAACTTGTTACATAAATTTCCGGACGTGACGCATCGTTGGACTACAACAGATCTGTGGTTCGCCATCATTGTGATGTAATTACAGTGTGTAGAGAACTTGAGATCAGATGGAACCAAACTCCGAGGTCCGTAAAATTTACTGTGGCTACTTTCAAGTTCGAACTGCCGACCGAATTGTTCACATAATTTGTTGCTTTTTTTTTCCCATGTAGAAGCTCTGTCACTTTTCCTGAGAGAGCAGTAGTTGTCGTCCATCCGACCAGGACTGCACAAAATCTATTTCGTGTTGTAGGGGGGGATTGAGGCTTAATGGCGCGTCGACAACTTGGTCATTAGCGCCAACCTCAGTCACAGTGCAGTAGTCCGGGTTGCCACTGCACCACACATTACAGAGATGTTATTCAAACCCCTAATCTAAATCTTGTCATACATCTGTACCTCCTGCAAAAATTGAAAAACACCGGACAGGAGGACAGACTTATCGCCCAACTGACGCGCAATGTCATGCGGAAGATGGAACCGACGACGAACACCATCAAGATCAAGACCAAGACAATCAAGATGGCCGGACCGTAAGTGGCCGTCGACACCAAGAACATTCAGGAGGGTCAACCCCCCGCAAAAGGAAACAGTGAGTAAGTCGGGTGTGACCAATTCGCAAACGGGCCAACACAACCTCCTCACGGCGACTGCGGCGACACGCCGAGTGCCACTCCTCGACAGTGCCTTTAATGGCCCGTAACTTATTACCGTCCTGCCTGTCCCACAAGGTTTGCCAAAAAGCGTGTAACCTCAGACGCAGAGTTGGAAAGGCATCTGAGGGAACAAGGCTGAGATCCCTACCGAGAGGGCCAGAAATGGCCCCTTTCGCAGCAGAATCAGCTTGTTCATTCCCTGCTATCCCAACATAGCCCGGGATCCAGCAGAAAAGCACGGTTTTCCGCTGGCCAGGCAACCGGGAAAGCAAAGCTTGGACACGTTGTGTCAAGGGGTTCCGAGGTTGTAATTCGCCAAGGACTCTAGGGCACTCATGGAAAGACAATGAAATGCGTGCCCTGAAGGTCAAGGATCCATTCCACCGCCAAACCAAGAGCCAAAAGCTCTGCAGAGAACACAGAATAGCCTGATGGAAGGCGATGGGCAACCGTTACACCCTTACACACACAAGCACACACCACGCCAACGTCGGACTTCGACCCATCAGTAAACAGGCGCAGATAACCGGCGTACCGAGAACTCAGCCGCCGGAACTCCTGTAAGTACCTTGCTGGTAGAGTGAACCCTTCGGGAGGGACGCCAGAGCAAAAATGAAACTGCCACCTGGGACAAGCCAAGGGGCAACTGGCATTCTCCCAAGCCTCAAGACGCAGGGCATTTCAAAGGCTATCTCCTGACAGGACTGCTGGAGCCTATCGCGGAAATCACCCTTACCCACCCTGCGTCTACCGACTCGCAAGTCTGGCCCAAAAACCATGGACCAAGCAGGACTGGATTGCACAGCACGCAAACGCACAGCATACTGAATGGCAAGCTGTAGCAGATAGCTATCTGCCTCGGAATGATTGAGGAGTGCAACTTTAAGTCACCAGCGAATTTTTTCTTGATTGGCGAATGTGTTATTACAAGTCAAATCGTTAAGGATGAGGACGAATAACAGTGGACCGAGAACCGATCCGTGGTACATCCCTGATTACTTTAGTTATATCAGAAAACTCGCGGTCCGTCACTACACGTTGTGTTCGACCGGTAATGAAAGCTTCATTTCATTCAAGTAATTATACGACGTCGAATCCATAAAATTTCAGTACAGTTTTATAAGGTTTTTAACTGTATAAAACTATGTTGAAATTGCGTAGATTTTTATCTGAGCTTTGAACGAGTTAATCTGACTTGCATTAATTAATCGGTTGAAGGATTAATCACTTTAATAATACCAACGGAAATCAAAAATCACTCACAAGTTTATAGTAAAATCAGAATTCAAGACAAAAATCACAATTCATTCCCTCATAACTCCAGCATAACTTGCCTGAATTTGCAGAAACGACGGATGCAAACACTTGTGATTTCAGATCAGAGCTGAGCTTTCCACAAGAACTTGAGTAAATGAAGTAGCTTGAATAAAGAAGTCAGTACTTGTTCAATCAAGGGTTCGACCACCTTTGATCTCCTCTTGGGGCCTTCTGGACGTGCAGAAAAACGACGGAATGATGAAGACAAGACGACCAGGCTAAAGCGCTCCCCGTTGCCGATTTTTCGTTCGCACAAACAACTCCACTCGGAGTCGGGTGAAATTTACATAAATTTAACATAAAATTATTACTAAACGTTTTTAAAACTGAAAGACATTAATAATTAAAAATAGCTTAATATAATGAATTGAAAAATGAAGGACAAAAAATAAGCAGAACTCAATTTCTACATGAACTTGGCAACTTAGCTACGTGTAGAAACCGTTACTTGACGTTCTCGAGTCGCGAGACATGGGGACGAGATATGACGTCATGTCGTAAGGCAGTTAGACAGTGGATTTTTAACTCTATTAGGCTGCTGCAAATGGATTTTATTTTGTTCCAACGTGCATGAGCAGTATGTCGTGAGGTGCGTCAACTACACCATTCTCGGTTCTTAAAATCAACCCACACACCTATATTGCGTGTTTACTACTGTCCACCTTTACTTTAGTTCCTTAATTTCAGAACAAAACAATACTACAAGCTCAGCAACAATAATAATGTTGTATACACAGTCTGTAATTCCTTAATTAGAGAGTTTAAGTACAGCCAGATCAGCAACAGTTCTTGCGTGTGCAATCCCTTCATATGTAAATTAGTAGCAAGTTTCAAAGGTTTTTTTTTATTGTTTGTTGCACACAAACCAACGATTGGATGGTTAGATACATTTTAATTTACACCATGGGTAGTGTTTTTGTTTTAGGTGTAACTTTCGTAAAATTTCTTCATTGAAGGAGCAGAGCGATCGAAGCGAACGTAGCATAGCCTATAACGGACAACAAATTGCAAAATGTTGGCTGGTTGGTTGGCTGGATTGTTGCACTTTTGTATTCTTGGTGAAGCCCAAATGAAAGGTCGGATGGTGGGGATTGAAGATTAATGGTGCGTCGACAGCTTGGTCATTAACGCCAACCTCAGTCACAGTGCAGTGGTCCGGGTTGCCACTGGACCACGCATTACAGAGATATTATTCAAATCCCTAATCTAAATCTTGTCATACATCTGTACCTATTGCAAAAATTGAAAAACACCGGACAGGAGGACAGACTTATCGCCCAATTGACGCGCAATGTCATGTGGTAGATGGAAACGACGACGAACACCATCAAGATGGCGACAATCAACAAAGAAGTGCGGACCGTAAGTGGCTGTCGACAGCAATAACATGCAGTGAGTAAGTCGGGTGTGACCAATGCGCAAACGGGCCAACATTACCTCCTCACGGCGACTGCGGCGACAAGCCGAGTGCCACTCCTCGACGGTGCCTTTAATAGCTCGTAATTTATTACCGTCCTGTCTGTCCCACAAGGTTTGCCAAAAAGCTTTGTAACCTCAGACGCAGAGTTGGAAAAGCCTCTGAGGGAACAAGGCTGAGATCCCTACCAAGAGGGCCAGAAAGGGCCCCTTTCGCAGCAGAATCAGCTTGCTCATTTTCACCTATACCAACATGCCCAGGATCCAGCAGAAAAACACGGTTTTCTGCTAGCCAGGCAAGCGGGAAAGCAAAGCTTGGACACCTTGCGTCAAGGGTTTCCGAAGATTGTAATTCGCCAAGGACTCCAGGGTACTCATGGAATCGCTAAAGATAATGAAATGCGTGCTCTGAAGGTCAAGGATCCATTCCACTGCCAAACCGAGAGCCAAAAGCTCTTCAGAAAACACAGAATAGCCTGATGGAAGGCGATGGGCAACCGTCACTCCCTTACACACGCAACCACACGCCACGCCAACGTCTGACTTCGTCCCATCATTAAACAGCCGCTGATAACCGGCGTACTGAGAACACAGCCGCCGGAACTTCTGCAAGTACCTTGCTGGAAGAGTGGAACCCTTCGGGAGGGACGCCAGAGCGAAGATGAAAATGCCACTTGGGACAAGCCAAGAGGCCACTGGCATCCCCCAAAGCCTCAAGACGCAGGGTATTTCAAAGGCTATTTCCTGACAGGACTGCTGGAGCCTATCGCGGAAATCACCCTTACCCACCCTGCGTCTACCGACTCGCAAGTCTGGCCCAAAAACTATGGACCAAGCTGTGACTGGATTGCTCAGCATGCAATCGCACAGCATACTGAATGGCAAGCTGTCACCGACGAATGGCCAAAAGTGGCTCCGAGGCCTCAGCATAGAGGCTAACCACTGGTGACGTTCGAAATGCCCCAGTCGCCAGACGCAGGCCACTATGATGCCCAGTGTCCAACATCTGTAGAGTCGAGTCACTAGCCGAACCATAGTCCATGCACGCATAATCTAGTTTGCTGCGGATAAGGGCTCGGTAAAGGCGCAACAGGGCAGTGCGATCGGCACCCCATTAAGTGCCCGAAAGAACCCGCTTTGTTAAGCTCCCACAAAGCCTTGTCTTTAAGTTGACGCAAGTGTGGAAGCCAAGATAACCTGGAATCGAACACCAGACCCAGGAAACGCGCCTGTGGGAATTTATGCCTGTCCCAAGTGCAGGCAAGGATCTGGGTGGAGTGTTCGTTGGCGGCAAAAGTGGATGCACACAGTCTTGTCAGGAGAAAACTGGAAACCATTATTGACCACCCAGGTCTGGACTTTGTTAATTGCCAGCTGTAGCTGCCGCTCGCAGGTCTGCATGCGAGCTGCCCAAGAGCGCAGGCCGAAGTCATCGACATTAATGACTGGGGAACAGCAGCTTGCTGAGCAATGGGGTTGATCCCTATAGCGAACAAGATGACACTAAGACCATCTCCTTGAGGCACACCATTCTCCAAGACAAAGAGTTGCCCCGACAAGCACAAACGCGAAAAGAACGGCCTGAAAGGTAAGCAGAAAGGAACAGTGGCATCCATCCCCTCAAGCCACAGTCATAGAGATTACGGAGAATCCCATAACGCCAGATCGTATCATAAGCCTTCTCCAAGTCAAAGAAAACTTGAACCAGATGTTGACGCAGGCGAAAAGCCGCCCTCACATCTGATTCAAGGGAAACTAGATGATCGATAGTTGACCGAAACCGTCGAAAGCCACACTGGGACGAAGATAAGAATCCCCGTGATTCCAACACTCAGACCAACCGCTCACTGACCATCCGTTCCATAAGTTTACAGACACAGCTAGTCAGAGCGATTGGGCGATAACTGGAAGGAAAAGTCGGGTCTTTGCCCGGTTTCATAATCGGGAAGGTCAGATTGGAATGAAATGGTACATCATTTGATACCCTTAACAGTACTGCTGAGCTAAAATTTGGGTAGAAAGAAATTTATTATGAAAAAATTCCAAGTTTTCGAATTTATTTCAGACACTCACCACAGCAAATTTGGAATACTGTATAGTTAATCGTACAGCTGTTACGCAACAAAATTATGCATACTGAGCTAAAACTGCGAAATCTGGTAAACAAGTTATTCTTAGCAGTGCAATTCGAACCAGCAATGAAACCCCCATGAAATATGCGCCCCCTCCCTGAGGCTTGAACAATAATTCTTGCAGATCGAGCTAAAAGCTTGAAATTTGGTACACAAGTCATTCTTAGCAACACAAAGCGAATCAGCCAAAGAACCCACTAAGCACCCCCATCATCCCACGTGGTCCCTACCTGTGGCTTGACCAACGAATTCTTGTAGAACGAGTTAAAAGCATATAATTTATTACACAAATCATTGTTAGCAGTACAAATCGGACCAATCATGGAACCCCCCATGAAATACCCCCAGGGGCCCCCGCATCCCCCCTCGTGCCTCCTTCGTGAGCCTTGACCAACAAAGTCTTGCAGATCGAATAAAATCATGAAATTTCAAACGCAAGTCATTGTGAGCAGTACAAATGAAACCTACCATGGAACCCAAGCGAAATTGCCCCCCCCCCCCCCAAGGTCTCTCTGACACTTGACCAACAGATTCTTGCCGTTAGAGGGAAAGAAGTATGCTTGGATATTTGGTACATAATTCATTCGAACCAGCCACAAAACCTCCTACAGGCTTGATATTTCTGATGACACCAAAGATGAAACCAATATAATAAGTGGGGTCCCTCAGGGATCAATCTTTGGCCCACTACTGTTTATTCTTTTCCTAAATGATCTCACCAGTGTAACTCAAGGAGTGAATCTAGAAAAATTTTCCAACGACTTGAAATTACACTCTTCCATTATTAATTCGACTGCAGCAGACTGCAACACGAAATCGATAACGTCGATTCTTGGGCAAGAAAATGGCAATTACCGCTTTCTTTCGAAAAATATGAGTTTCAGCATGGAAAATAAATCAAATCTCCATAACTATACCCAAGACACAAAGGACTTGAAAACCGCTACTTGCATTAAAGATTTTTGAGTTTGGTTTCAACCTGACTTAAAATTTTTCCAGCCATGGTGATTACATCGCGATGGTGGCTAACCGTAGATCTGCTATTGTGGAGTAATGCTTTACATGGGGAATTTCGGATACTAAACTTTGGGCATACAAAGTCTATGTTCGACCTCTTCACGAGCATGCTAGTCAGGTCTGGTCACCGAATTTATCGAAAAACATTGACCAAATCAAGTCAGTCCATAGACTCTATACGAAGTCTATGCCGTGATTGCACTGAAACTATTACACTTGGACTCCCTCTAACTACGTAGATTAAAGATGACCTAATTCTTACTTACAAAATTGTGCTTCATAATTTACCTCTTTGCCGATTCGTTCTTTTTGATTAACGCTGACACGTACACGGGGACATAAAATGAAACTGGTTATCCCAGGGTTTAAATTGGATTATAGGAAGGCATTCTACCGGTTTGGAATTCTCTTAGTAGACACATTGTCTTGGCGCTGTCAGTCTACGTTTTTAAGAAATTTTTAAATAATATTGTTTAAAGGCATATTTACTTCGTCCAGAGTTTTGCCCATAAGTGGGGGATTGGTTCTAATTGGGATTGAACGCTTACACTGACCAGTTTTTAACCGTTATTGCTGAATAGCGTTTTGAAATTTGTTCAAAGTATGTCCCAGAAGTCCCGTCCACCCAAACTAAAGGGCTATACAGGGTGGGGCAGAAATGAAGGGCCACCACTGGCAATCACAGATGGTTAATCCTAGGGCAATGAGACTTTGCATGGTATATAGGCGAACATGGGGCCAACTGATCACGTGTCGCTCAATGACCTTGACGCCCATTTTCAAGGTCATCACGACGCTAACTTTTTAACCATGTTTCGTAGAACCCTAGTGTAAATTAGAAACTTGTAGACATTGGCAAGACAAGGTCGTTAAAAAAAAACGGAACAGAATTCGGTATGTCAGTTTAGGAATTATGGAAATTATAAGCATCATTCTATTTTACTACCGAGTGGCTTTCCTGCCAAACAGTGAGTGTGAAATAAAATTATAATGGTCGTCAAAGTACGTGAAGCCTGCATGGGAAGCGTTCACGTATTACCATATGTTATGGTGGTGGAGGGGGAGGGGAGTATGACGAAGTGCTTGGTAACGCACAAATTTTTGATAAATTGTTCGCAAACGTTTTTCCAAATTTTTTTCCGCTAAATTCTATTAGCTAAACTATTGTTCTAACTTCTGTTTACAACTTGAAAGTTTTATTTTTTCAACATCACTGGTTGTTACGCCACTTGATACTAAGTTCAGCTTATAAAAACGAATTCAACCAAAAAACTGTTACCATTGTTTACAATTGGAGTTCGACAAATCTAACGTAATTTCAGGTGAGGGTTATTGCCAAGTGTTACGTTGATGTTACCAGAGGGGGGGGGGGGGGGCGGTACAAATTGTTGTCAGGGTCTTTAGGTGCACGTATGGGCAGAATGGTGTAAATTATAGCATGTTATGTAAAGAGTCATCGTGGTCAGCTAGAAAATAAAACTAAAGTTGTCCGTCCCTTAACATTTCTGATTTTGCTTCCAAGATGACCATGGTGACAAAATTACGCCAATTTACGTGGTGTTGGCAGCGTGGTGTTGCATGGTATTGGACATATTTGTTTGGCAGGTAAGCCTCTTGGTCAGCAAAACAGATGCTTGTAATTTCCGTAATTCCTAAACTAACGTACCAAATTTCGTTCCGTTTTTTTCAATGGCCTTGTCTTGCCAATGTCTACAAGTTTCTAATTTACACTGGGATTCTACAAAGCATGGTTGAAAATTTAGCATCATGATGACCTTGAAAATGGGCGTCAAGGTCATTGAATGTCACTCGTTTTTAGTTAGCCCCTTGTACGCCTATATACTATGCAAAATTTCAGTGCCCTAGCATTAACCATCTGGGATTGCCAGGGGTGGCCCTTCCTTTCTGCCCCACTCTGTATATTGGATATGTGTTGGTAATAACAACGTACTCATATAGGAATCCGATGATGGTTCCCAAACTGACATTGGAGGTCGTCTTCAAAGTCATCCAAAATTTATCTCCTAAACTATTCAAGATACGGACATAAACTAAATTAGAAAGTTGTCTGGGATTATAACACAAGGCCAACAAAGAAAACAGAATTGAAATCGTGCCGTAAACACGGAAAATATGGGCAAAACAACGTGGACCCTACAGTGGGCCAACAAAGGGGCAGCGAGCGATAAGCCTAGAAAGTGATCAAATACAGTTATTTCATGGCCTTGATTAGGTTTAAAGGTGTTTTGAAGCAAAGATTATGTAGAAACAATCCTTTCAGCAAGCATGTAACGAACTGAAGCTGAAAACGGAGGCTCACTGAAAATGGATATCTAGAAGGTGCACCATAAACAGAACACCAATCCATAGGCAGGAAAATACATGTACATTCTTCACTAATGAATACAAGTTTCCTTCATTACGTTAAGATGATAACACAAATACGATAATGCAGAACAAATTTAATTAGATAAAGCAAATTAACAGAAAATATTCGCAAAGTCCTACTTTTTAGCCATAGCGGTTGATTTATTATGGTTCTGCACTTAGTGGTGCACCTTACTGATAGCCACACGGAGCAGAGGGGAGCAGTACCTAAAGTTGGAAGATTTTTCATTACTTTTTCAATTTGCACGAGCAAATTCATTAAAAGACAGCTATTTAGAATGTTCCCAAACTTGCTCTTTGGGGGCATCAAACTTCATTGGGCGGGGAGGAAGGAGGGGCACGTGCCCAGGGAACCCCCAATGCGCTTTCGCTCCTGCTTTCATACAATTATCGAAATCAGGCACAGGATTTCCTCTAGTCGATCGTTAGTGCTTCAGTACACAACCACGTGATGATGCAACAAGTGATTGCATATCGCTGTCCCTTGACTTGGCTCCCCTGCAGTGTCCAAGTTGTATTGCCCATATCTTCCATGTTTGTGGCGAGATTTCAGTTCTGTTTCCTTTGTTGAACTTATGGTATCATCCCAAACAACTTTCTAATTTACTTTATGCCCGTATCTTGAATAGTTTAGGATTCGCCATAGGTGATTTACTATACGAGTACGTTGCTATTACCAACTCATACCCAGTACACAGCCCATTATTTATTTTGGGCGGACGGGACTTCTGGACATACTGCATAATATCGCTACATTATCTGGCAAAGTATCTATTGATACTGACTATTTTACCACTTTACATCCTGTTTGTAATGGCTGGTGAATCATAAGTAGTCTTTCGAGACTCTCTCTTGCATTTGCTTTCTGTTTTTTTTTGTTCCGCCTGTAATAGGCCCAAAGCCTATTTCCTAGTATTTTGGTTTTTTTTTTTTTTTAGTCACAGTTTGTCATTCTCTACACCCTTTTAATGCACACGTGGTCTCTAGTGAAACTGGACTACACTGGACTGGACTGGATGTGGATTGCCTACATCTTTGAAATTTACCGGTCGTACACGAGGTCACGTCACTCGTGTCACTGCATCACATGGTGTGACTATGCTCTGTCACTGTATGTCATTTTCTACGCTTCACACCTTCTAGGCGCTAGGGACGTCTCTTGTTGTGGATGGATAGAATAAAGAACTTTGGGTCAAGTAGTACTTAGTCGTAGCTAGGATAGAGTAGGCCAGCGAATTTTTTTTTTTTTTGGGGGGGGGGGGGGGGAATCAAGAAGCAACTAGGCAGCAAATTCAGCCATTAAGAGCACTGTAAGGCAAGGCCACACCATGAAAGTAGTTTCGTAGTAAGTTCTGACCGGTGAAATTTGGGCCGAGGCTACTGATCTAACACGAGCACAGCCAAGAAAAACGACAAAACACTTAATTTTTTTTCTCTTTAGTATTGGGCTTTTTTCCACTGCTTTTTTTTCTTGCCTCGTCTTTTTTCCATCGCGTGTTCCATGGATTTTTTTTTTTACTGCGGCATTACTACCATCTGTCAAGGAATTAGTGTGGAAAACAAATTATCCGTCACTTGATTTCTGTTCACAGGTGAAATGTGTACATATTTTTTATACATATACAACATTTTTTTCCCTATCTCTGTTGTATGCAGAACTTCAAAGCAAAACCAAATACAAATCAGAAATTAAAAAAAAAACAAAAATAAAAAACAACCGACTGACATATTAATGGATTTTAAAAAACCAAGGTGATAAAGGCATCCTTTTATTTTTCACATATCGATAATTGTCGAGACTTATAGAGACGAGTCCTAGATTGGGCCAGGTCTTGTCTCCAAGTAAAGCAGACATTAAGGGCTCCCGCGCACTGGACGGCCAGGTCGTGCGGCCAGTGGTCGTCGTGGCTAAAAAACGCAGCCACGTCCGTTTTTCGTTGATAATTCTCGATCACGTGGTGAAAAATAAACACGCAGAAAGTATGGTCGCTCTTTAGTTGCCCACACGCCGTTCGGGATCCCAGTGGCCGCCGCGACTGTCTGGCCGCCACGGCCAAATTCGCATTGCTACATATACTGTAAGCATTCTCATTGGCCGCAGCAACCTGGCCGCGCGGCGTGGTCGCCGTGGGCGCGGGGAGCCTAAGCATTCTCATTGCCGCTGCGACCTGGCCTCAGTGTGCGCAGGGGCCCTTAATTAGTATTGGTGTAAACAAGTTTTATTTTTTTTTCTTAGTTTTACGTTTTTTCCCAACCGTTGAGTCAACACAGGTCGGTGTTATAATTTAAGGTTAATGGGTTTACCACCTCACCATTTAAAGCTGATGATTTTTCCTTCACCCCCTCACTCCGCTAGGTTCGTCCACTGTGCGGACTAGACCAATAAAACAACCTAAAATGTCGATCGTTGTATTTTTTTCCCATTTTTTTAATTAATGAATTCTTAGAATTTTGTGTAGGCGCCTTGGCAGGTTTTAGGAAAGAAATAAGCAAAAAAAATAACGATTTTATTTTATAGAAAGTAGCTAAATTTAAGGAATTTTGAGCTACATTTAAAAAAAATAAAGTTAGAAGAAAACAATGGAACAATTTTTACGACAATTTCTCTGTTAGTCAGCTGCTATTTAAAATAATGCTGTGGCATATCGAACAATCGACCGAAGGATAAATAAATAAACATACACTGCTGTAAATTACATAAAGGAGAGAAGAAAACGGGCCAAACAGCGAAAATTATACACTAGAAATAAGATAGAATAGATAGATAGATAAAATAGAAACAGTAAGCCACCTTTATGGTCAAACGCTACTTTGCGGTGGCACGACCCGGATTCGAACTGACCTACCCATCCGTCCCTGCATAACTGATACCGACATTTACATCAATGATATTTAAACGCCGTTACCCATATCTATTTCTTTTCCCGTTCTTTCGTCCCATATGACTACGTTATGGCCGTTTGAGGCCACTTAAACGTTAGCGATTTTTTAACTACCTAAATTACAAAGCAATATGAAATGCATGTATTAACAGGCCTTCTCTTTATTTTCGTGCATCCTGCGCTTAGATAAGTTTTGCACATTTACATACGTTTGAGTGAATGTAGCAAAACTGTCTCGTATGTGCCTCGTGGGATGGACAGGACGGCAATAAATTACGAGCTATTAAAGGCCACTGCACTGTGACTGAGGTTGGCGCTAATGACCAAGTTGTCGACGCGCCGTTAAGCCTCAATCCCCCCCCCCCTATTAAAGGCACTGTTGAGGAATGGCACTCGGCGTGTCGCCGCAGTCGCCGTGAGGAGGTTGTGTTGGCCCGTTTGCGCATTGGTCACACTCGACTTACTCACTGTTTCCTTTTGCGGGGGGTTGACCCTCCTGAATGTTATTGGTGTCGGCGGCCACTTACGGTCCGCCACTTACTTGTTGATTGTCGCCATCTTGATGGTGTCCGTCGTCGTTTCCATCTTCCGCATGACATTGCGCGTCAGTTGGGCGATAAGTCTGTCCTCCCGTCCGGTGTTTTTCAATTTTTGCAGGAAGTACAGATGTATGACAAGATTTAGATTAGGGGTTTGAATAACATCTCTGTAATGTGTGGTGCAGTGGCAACCCGGACCACTGCACTGTGACTGAGGTTGGCGCTAATGACCAAGTTGTCGACGCGCCATTAACCCACAATCCCCCCCCCCTCGTATGTGGAAAAAAAAACAGGAAAATCGTTTGCAACAATTAAGACTTTTGACCTAATGTGGCAAAAATGAGCCATGCAGGAAAGCGAACATAGAGGCATGTACCTTTAAAATATGTCTGAAGATTCTAGTCATTGCCCAGTATTGTTTTTTTTAATATTTAATTTTACTAATGTCGTACGTAAACGGAGCCGTCGTTACTCATGGGTTGGGCGGCCGGGTTGGGTGAAATTAAGTGTGGCGTGACCATCTAAATATTCGGTAGACTCACCCTCCCTTTAATAAATTTGTGCATAAAAACCATAAAAAAAAATCTTACCCTCCCCGACTCAATTGTCTTCGACAATACAGTACTAAAATAAATGATAATAAACCAAAACCTAGAAAATGAACGACGAATCTAGCGGAGTGAGGGGGTGAAGGAAAAATCATCAGCTTTAAATTATATGTTAAATTCATTAGCTTTAAATGGTGAGGTGGTAAATCCATTAGCCTTAAATTACAACACTGACCTGTGTTGACTCAAAGGTTGGGAAAGAACGTAAAACTAAGAAAAAAAATTAAAACTTGTTTACACCAATACTAATTAAGGGCCCCTGCGCACACGGAGGCCAGATCGATGAGACCAATGATAATGCTTAGGGCCCCCGCGCACACGGCGGCCAGGTCGCTGCGGCCGGATGTAGGACACAGGCACCGGACACATAGGCACCCGAATTTAGGCACTGGACAAATAGGCACTTGGACATTTAGGCACCAGGACAAATAGGCACCCAGACATACAGACACCGGACAAATAGGCACCAAGTTATTTTATTTTATTTTTTAATTGCGATAGATTGCCCTCAAATTCTGTATCATATGTTTTAAATCTGGGACATTTAGCCGTGGGGGAGTTTTTGCATTTTTTCCCGAAATTTTTGTGTAGTGAATTAATGTTCCAAATTATGCTGCCTCGCTCGCGCGGCCGCGCTCGCTGCGGCTGACACATAACATCAGAGATGCTATCGTTTGTTTTATATCTGGGACTCTTACTAGTGTGGACCATTGGAGGGAGTTTTTGCATTATTTCCCGACATTTTTGTGTGGTGAATTAATGTTCTAAATTACGTTGCCGCACTCGCACTACCGCTCTCGGTGCGGTTAACACATAACCTAAGAGATTCTAGGGTAATAAATATTGCCAACAATCTTTAGCAATTTTGAACTCTACGAACATTTTATACCAAACATTTTTCTCCCCCACCCCCCAATTTCAGGACAATCCATTCCAATTTAAAAAAATTGTTTTTTGACTTGGTGCCTATTTGTCCGGATGCCTACATGTCTGAGTGCCTATTTGTCCAGTGCCTAAATTGGGGTGCCTAAGTGTCCGGTGCCGAATTGTCCGGTGCCGAATTGTCCAGTGCCTATGTGTCCGCGTACCGCTGCGGCCAATGAGAATGCTTACAGTATACGTAGCAATGCGCACTTGGCCGCGGCGGCCAGACAGTCGCGGCGGCCACTGGGATCTCGAGCGGGTGCAGACAACCATGGGGCGACCATACTTTCTCCGTGTTCATATTTCACCATGTGATCGAGAATTATCAGTGAAAAACCGACGTGGCCAAAGCGCGGGAGCCCTTAATGTTTGCTTTAGTTAGAGACAAGTCTTAGCCCAATCTAGTGCTCGTCTGTATAAGTTTGGACAAGTATTGATATGTGAAAAGTAAAAGGATGCCTTTATCACCTTGTTTTTTTTTAAATCACGAATGAATGGCGTTTTACAATAGTGCATTAAAAAATGTAGACACCCATTGCAAAACAAATCTTTAAGAAAAATGAACGAGGAATCTGGGTAAGACATCGGGGGGGGGGGGGGGGGT
>JAHWFP010244212.1:0-11834 GCA_023313725.1 Lithobius niger
CACGAAATTGGCATAATGAAAAATCGTCTAACACGAAATTGGCATAACGAAAAATCGTCTAACACGAAATTCGCATAATGGAAAATCGTCTAACACGAAATTCGTATAATGGAAAACTGTCTAATATCCCTGCCTCGATCGCGCTGACGCGCTCGCTGCGGCTATACATCAGAAACCGCAGTTATATTATTGTCCAGTTAGACGTTTATCCATTATACGATTATCCATTATAAGATATTCCGTTTAGATGATTTTCCATTAAATACGATATTCTGTTTAGATGAAATTCCAGCTTTTTTTATTTTGGCAGATTATTCCGTTAGACTTTTTCCAGTTAGGCTTTCGTCCAACGCCCCACGGAATTACATATATCTTTAAATGAATTGCAGATATCTGTAATTTAATTAGAGGTATCTTTATTTGAATTACAGATATCTAGCCTATAAAGGGTTCGTATTTACAGATATCTTTAAATGAATTACAGATATCTCTAATTCAATCGCAGATATCTGTAATTCATATAAAGATATCTGAAATACCGATATCTGCAGATTTTTTTTGATGTCTTTAAAGATTTGCAGACATCTTTAAGAGAATGGCAGATATCTTCAATTAAATCAAAGATATCTGCTATGCTGTAGAAAAACACGGAATGGCTTGCCATACTGTCGGTTAGTGTATAGTTCTACATCTACACTTCTACCAAATGCTTACACACAAGCAAACAGACGTCGGCACGTAGCAACAGCTAGATGCGATGCAAGTTAGATAACACCGCTATACGGAGAACAATAGGGCCTTAGCCGCTCAGGACGACCCCACCTAAGAACAATAAAGAAAGCAGAATAAAAGCGTTTATATCCAGCGTGATGACCAAGCAATTACCAGATATGGCAGCCTCCAATTCAACCGAGGGGCTTTTGGGTCCGCCATTCTCAATTTGCATGCCACGCTTTGGCTCATTGTGACGGAAACACGAGATGGGGCTCACGCATTTTCGAGCGAGCGAGCGAGCGCGCGCCGCCTTTTATCGCGCTTACGACGACTAGGACGATGACGGCGGGCGTTCGCTCTCTCTTCTCTGGATATTAGCCTTAGAGATCCGTGCTTGCCGGCTTGCGGCGCATCGAGCTGGAGACTTTCACTCTCTCGCAATGCAATAACCCGCTTTTATTTACGCTGTCGTTGCGGCGCTTGAGCGAGCGACGCATAAACAAAAGGACGGGCGTTTTATCGCATCTCTTGAAGCGCGCATATTATTTTTCTTCTCCACTTTCGCCTTGCCCTTCCCCGCTTATAAATATAATATATATTATAATTATCGCTAATGAAACTTAGCGGCCTTGGTGCGACATAAAACAAGGAGCGCTCTAGCGCGCGCGCTGCATGTAACGAAGCGAGAAAACAGCCAACACCCGGAAGTGGAGACATTCGCGGGTCGTTTCCGGCGCATCCCTTATTAACATAATTTATTACCTCACCCTTCCTTGTTGTTGATTGCCGAGACTAATTATTGCTAATTAATCACCCAATGGCCCACTGGTTTTAATTGCGAATTTAGTTCCCCATGCCGAGTGTTGTGTTTCTTGGCGACCCGTGCAACTACTCTCCCACAACGGCCATACTGGAATAAATGGACTAAACCACGCGACAAGATGACTCTCAAGACAGTCAGAAACCTTTTTTTTTTTGAGAGTGCTTGTCTGAATTGTAGTTCTCCAGATTGTCGATTCGCCAAAAATAATTTAATATCAAGCTTCGAAGTAAGTAAAAATAATCCCACTAGCTGGTAATCCCTTCAAGTACGGTATATGCTGGTAAATGGTGTGCCAAGTCTCCGCCCTTCATCCCCCCTCCTATTGGTGGGTAACAGCGGTGGGCAACATCCTTCACTACGTGTGGGACGACGACGGATGGGTAAATAAATGAATTCACGCTGTCAGCCATTTTCTCACATCTCTCTTGTGGTTTGCCACTTGTCGCTGTATTGCGGAGTGTAGCTATTCACCCGGTTGGCCTCGCACGTCTCACTCGTGGTTTCCAATTATGGTATGACATGGTGCTCGTCTTCCTTTGTTAGGTGCGAGCTATTAGACGATCAACCTTATATCATACGTTTTGCCTGCCCGAAACAGTTGAATTAGGAACACAGCAGCCAATCAAAGTTTCATAATAAAAGTTTTCTGTGTGTAGAAAAAAGTTGTTTTGTGTCCCAATAAGCCACCGTACGCTGCGATCACGCAGCTGAAAAATAGCCGGCAAACAACAGATAGGGGAGCGAGGGAAAACGAATTTTCTGAAGGTGCAGTGTGTTAGCTAACATTTGCCAAATGCGGTTTGTGAAAATACTACGAATTGTTTAGGCAGTTGGCGACAGCGCAATGTTCATTTGTCGGCATCTTTGAACTCCAACGTGGGCCGGCAACGATTTCCAGGACCATGTTGTTTTTGCTTCTGCGGTCCTTGTGTAGCGGTGAGCGCTATTTGCGCTAGTAACCCTTCGGGCACGTTACGTTGCGAGCATTGTGACTGTAAGAATTACTACCCCCCCCCCCCCTGCTTCCACCATATAATGGCTGAAGGACAGTAGTGACGTCATTTTGTCGCACGTGAAGCGAACGTGTGCAAGACGGCGGCTGCTGTATGAAAAGTGATAGGTGCCCCAACTGCTTATACAGTTTCAAAATAATATCCTCTAAATTTTACTACAAGTTGTGTTTATGATTGATGTACCCTACCCACCCAGACCCACGTAGCCCTAACTGCGTACCAAGTTTAATCCTGAACTGGTAACTGGCTTGAAAAAAACTTGCCTGGAAAGACACACAGACGAATGCAATTAACGGCCGCCATTTTCTTCTCTGTGTTTTGTGTAACTGCAAGGCTCTCTCTAGATTAAATGCAAATCAACGTTTTCCATTTTTTTCTGTCTTTTGGTTAAAGGCTCTCTAGATTGAATGCGAATTAAAGGTCGCCATTTTGTCCTCTCTCTTTTGGTTAACTGTAAGGCTCACTAGATTGAATATTGAATGCGAATTAAAAGTCGCCATTTTGTCCTCTGTCTGCTAGTTAACTACAAGGTTCTCTCGAGATTGAATGGAAATCAACGGTCGCCATTTTGTCCTCTCTTGTTTGTTTAACTGCAAGTGTCGCGCTAGATTCAATGCGAACCAATGGTAGCCATTCAGTCCCATCTTTTTGGTTAACTGCAAGGCTCTCTCTAGGTTGAATGTGAGTCAACGCCGTCATTTTTTCCTAGGGCTTTTGGTGATCTGCAAAGCTCTCTAGATTAAATGCGAATCAACAGTCGCCATTTTGTCCTCTGTCTTTTGGTTAACTGCAAGGATCTCTGTAGATTGAATATGAAACAATGGTCGCCCTTTTGTCTTCTATCCTTTGGGTAACTGCAAGGCTCTCTCTAGAGTGAAAGCGAATCAACGGTCGCCATTTTGTCCTCTGTCATTTGGTTAACTGCAAGGCTTTCTCTAGATTGAAAGCGAATCAATGTCCGCCATCTTTTGGTTAACAGCAAGGCTCTCTCTAGATTGAATGCGAGTCAACGGCCACCATGCTGTCCTCTATCTTTTGCAAAAATGCAAGGGTCTGTCTAGACTAAATGCCAACAAATGGCCGCCATTTTGTCCTCAATCTTTAGGTGAACTCAAGGCTCCCACTACGCTATTTCTTACATCGATGAATTGCATTGCATTATGGGAAGGCTCAAGAAGAAATGTCCCGGGAGTGCAAACGTTTTTTAGCTGGTTTTCCCCTTTAAACCCCATAATTCGAATCAACGGTAAAATCCTTTTTCAATCCTTTCGATTTGCTCTCTCTCTATTAAAGCACAGTTGGCGACTTAGCGGGTCAATCAGATTGCCTCCGGCGGGTGTCTTCCTCCCTTGGTCAACTAAAATGGACACTGTCCTCCTTTTCCAACCGTGTGGTCACACATTGGTCATGCGGCGCGCGGCCTCCACGAGTGGATTCAATCGCGGAGAAAGGCTTGGCGAACAAAGTGGCCAATAGAGCTGCGAGCCAGCTGCACGCTGAGAAACCAATTGCCCCGCTTGGACCGAAGGGACGCAAGCCACCACCAGAGGGTGGTGTCGTCGTCCGTCGCCATGATGGCTGCTGCTGTTGCTGCTGCTTGGGATTGGGAAAACCTGAAGATGATGAAAAGAAAGAACGGATGGAGGAAACGGATATTTTCAAAGCAATGTCGCCTTCAGAAAATGTTTGGATGTGAAAGGCGGAGAGTATTAGGGTTAACTGACATATGACGTGCTCGAAAAGTTTATTTTCCTTCAATATCAGTGAGCCTTGCCGTTAGTCGAACGTCATACACTTTTTACAGCTTAACTCAGAGAAGAACGGATGTGAAGATTTAGACAATAGGGCCTAAGGGCTGAGACGCGATCTGAGCAGTGATTGGCCACTGCCACTGCCGCCACGGACAAACTGACTAAAGCTGTCGACGCGCCATTAAGCCTCATCCCCCCCCCCAAACTGACTAAACGAACAGTGTACTATAGCGGCATCCGGACAGCGTATGTGACGTGAGAATTCCACAGTGTGAAACAATACGGTGCATATTTATGCACTGAAATGTGACGTTTCCAGTGATATCTACGACTCTTTATCAAGCTTAAAAATTTGTTTAGCACAACGCTAAACGCCAAACGCTTTACACTTGGAAGAAACCACAATGCAAAACTAAAGCATACAATTTTCAAACATCACTTAAAAGACCTAAACTACTGTATAGGGCAAAACTTGAAAGTCGGACGACCAGGCCTTATCCCTGTAAATGCAGGTCGTCAGTGGCCCCTTTCCCCCCCCCCCCACCCCCCGGTCCCCCCCCCCCATTTAAAAATAAAAATGGTACTCCTCTATATCCGATTTGGACTAGTGTTTGGGGTGTCACCCCTTCCCCCTCACACACACACACGTACACTCTCAGTTATGTTATTTTCACACACTTTATTTCTGTCCGGTCACACAACAGCCGGGTGCTGCTATAGCATTTACTGTTTCATTTTCAATCAATATTCAGTCGTGCACAAAATTATAAACCAAAACATATTTTTTATTATTATTTTTCTAGATTCATGTGTTGTGCTGACTATTGACGGGTTATGTTGCGTTGTGGTGACTGGTGGTGTATTGTTACATAATAAATACATTGATATTTCTCTCCGGCCCCATAAACTGACTGCGGAAGCGACTGTGAAGTGACTGAGAAGTGACTGGGCTGTTTCGTCGGTTACGTCCCGTTTCGCCAAATATCGTTCACGAAATTTTATCCACACGAAACATTTATAACATGAAAATGGTCAGACATTTATAGATAAACACCCGTTTTGCAGAATCCCATTTTGCAAAATAATTTGTTTCAAATTACGTGCCTCGCTCGCGCTGCCGCGCTCGCTGCGGCTAGACACATAACATCAGAAAACACAACTAATAAAAAATTACTAACAATTAGGCATGCCGTTTTAACTTTTGCAATGTTACATGTTTGAAGAATATTTTGATTCTGAGAAACGGGATTCTGCAAGACAGGAATTCCCGTTTGGAAAAGGTTAACCATCACGTGTATAACTAACTATTCTTAAAAGAGAACCTTGGCATTGACGTAGTGACGCCCAAACATTCTAAACAATTATATTTAAAGCGCACATTTTTCCGTCTATATTGCCAGTTTTCAAAACGCTAATAAATCAACTTAACGTATTCTACCACTGCTTGTCTCTATTAAATGTTTGCCTTTTAAAGCCCCATTACATAGAAATAAGGTATTAAATTTCGTGTACGTAAAATTTTGTCAAATTCGTTTTGGCGAAATGGGATTTGGCGAAACGGGATTTGGCGAAACGGGAGTTCACCGCTTCGTCAGGGGAATTTTTGTCTTGTTACGGAGTATAGGATTGCAAGCAATATTCAGACAAAATCAGGGTTAGCTAATCCTGGTAGAGTTGTAAACCATGGCAACGACACTCTGCCACCGCGACTAAATTCTATAGCTGTGGGAGTGCAAAGCGAGATCTGAGCGTAAAAATTCCCTCAAGCTGGTGTAGGGAGTGGGTAGACTTTCACACTACCGTGGGTCGGTAGGCCCAGGACGTACTTTTCCAGGATTCCTTTCCGGTTAGCGACCAAACTGAACGTCAATAGCAATCAGAATGATAAGAAGAGGCCCATAATCCGTATAGCTGTAGAAATCTGTGGCTCTTATTACGGCAGAGCCGCAAGATTTTGTAGAATAGTCTGACTTAATAAAGCCAAAGAAATACACGTAAGTACAGACAGTAACACGACGTTTCGGTTTTAAATCAATATCATCATCAAGTGTAAATAAAAAAAAGTAACATTTTCAAACCTTGGATTCACGGGGAAGCCCAGCACCCATCTGTCCCTAGACAAACCCAGGCTAGGATTAATCAAAAAAATGGATAAATGCAACGATGGGGTTGGGATTTTTTTTGGGGGGGGGGGGGGGACAAGCATGGACGAACTTCAGGTAGTAGACGTAGCCTGGAAGGGTGCAGCAACCAAATTTATATAGGCCTATGATTTACCAAGCGCTAGTAAAGTAGCCAGAAGTGTTGCCAGCCTTAAACTCTGTGCCAGACCCATACCGGCTTCCGGTGCAAAATGAAGCAATTGCTCCCAAGTAACAGCTACCAGGGGTGTAAAAACAATATTTTAAGTTCATTTTCAATGTTTTCGTTGATTTTTTTTCTACTTATTTACCCATTAAAAAAAAAACCATTCCTCAATACTATTTCTCCATTAGTTTCCAGTCCATTTGCTGACGTCAGATCGCTCAAAAATTATTTTAATGAATGAGAAATTAGTGAATTGTGCCCACTTCATGACTGCGTGGTAATGGTTATTTACTGCCGCAAATTTAGTTCGGAGATTGTAGGGATGATTTGTTGATTTCCTGGTGCAGGAGTATTCAGGTAGTCTAGGTTTTTCTGAATGTATCCAAATAGCATGCCCCACAAACTCAGAAATGAAAGTAATTTTGATTAAACAGAAACAAAATACGTTCCATTTAACTGTGCAATAGGGTACACACTATAGGGGGAAAGAACCAAGCTTTTGGAAGAGTATAATTCTGTCAAACCCTGACGTTGCCCCATCCGAGTTTCCCCGCTGCGTTCGGTCAGTGGATGGGGCCCGAAATGGCCGAATTGGCGCCAAGGGGTCAGACTGGCTCCTTTTTCACCACAGAGTCCATCCCTATCCGCTCCCAAAGTTCCGCCATTAAAACGTAGGGGTCTCTGGCTTCTATACCAACACACCTTCGACTCATGCCTTGAACTCTGTAGGGTCTGTGGCGAAAGACTTAATAACCCAGCGGCGCATTTGGGCTTGGGGGTCTTTAAACAAACCCCTCTGCCTACGACTACCTCTACACCCCCTCCAACCACAAAACGTGGAAAAGCCTCAAGCGATGCTGTCAACCTGTTGGTGTCTCAATTTAAGGGTCCAGCACGCGCGGACGGCGTGATTTAGGGCTTGGTGTCAAGAATGACTATAGAATCTCCACTGATGAGACGACAGTTAGAAGATTTATATTTGTCACTCCTTTACCTGTCCCCTCGTCGTTGTTACTTTCTACAGCGAAGCCGTTATCCTGTGGAAGAGATTCCCTTTTGCAGGAATGGTGGAATCGTTCGTATTTTATCCTTACAGTGCTAAAGCAATTCGCTAAGGGACCGGTCAGTATTGTGACCACCAAATTGTGACCACCAAATTTTCGATGACCCCACCCTTCGAGACCCTGAACAAATCTTGACCTCCCCCACTCAAGGTCCAAAAATAATGTGACCCCCCCCCCCCAAAAAAAAAATGCGCCTTCGTATACCCATTGAGACTGTCTGCAGATGATTACTGTAGCCAAGATTAGTGCTGTAGCCAAACTAAGTAAGTAGCTCGCCACACCGACGGTTACCATTAGTTGTAGGGAAACGTGTCTCATTTTTAACGAAAAGACATGTTGGATTAAAAATGTTCTAGAAAATGTTCCTCACACCCACCTCTTGTCGAGATTCATACAATAAGTTTGATGAACACACTGTTTGCTTGTATGCCCACATCCGTAACGTAGTCAGCACCTTAAAGACCGAAGAAGCCAAGAAACCAGGCGCCAAGGCTTTTGTACAAAGTTTTCTGTAAAAAATGACTTGCAGAAATGGGACTAATAGCTTCAAAACCTTGTAACATTCACATCATGGGGGGATCAGGGGGGGATCAGGGGAGGGGGGGGGAGTTGAGGCGTTTTTAGAAATTTTGACTGCTAAAAGTGCCATTTTTTAGTCCAAAAATGTCTTTTTCTTCCAGTTGGTCAGTGTGATTTGACCCCTCCTCTTGACGGGACCTGAAAAATTTATGATCCACCTCTCGTGAGGGTCCAAAAACTCCCCCCCCCCCCCATTTCGCACTACGTTATTTCTAGTGTATGATTTTCGCTGTTGGCTTATTTCCAATTTTCCTTTTTTTCTTCAACGAATGACAGGTTGCAGCATCTAGCGCCGTCTACCATTATTTAGTTCTATGTAGAACTTGATTTCAACACGCAAGGGAATACGCAAAGAAATTTCTTTTTACACAACAAACTAAGCCGCGTGCCTCCTTAATTACTGAATGTAAAGTTGGTGCGTCCACGTGCACCAGGGAGGAAGCGGTTAAGGTTAACGATATCACTGTCACTAGACGGCGCGCCCATCTAGAGGTCCAAAATCTCCGTTTCAAAACGGTCGATATATTGAGAAAAAAAAAAGCGGTTGATGTCGTTAGGCTTAACTTTATCTCTTGCTTTCTGGTGCACGTGGGCGCACCAACTTTACACGGACGCTCGTGGCTTGTATACATTGGCAGCGTTCTTACAAAAGTGGTAATCTGTGTCACAGAGAAAACTCGTACGCAACTCTGAACCATCAATGACAGCAAATAAAGGCGTCAATAGTTACAACAATTTCTGCATAAAGAAAAAGGAATAGAATGAAAACACGAAAAAAGTCATATAGGCTACACATAAGTCATTACGCAATACACAGGGTACACTCTCGATATAACGAACTTCCAAATAAGAAAGAACACTTACTTCCCTATAAAGAACATTTTTTTTTAACAATTTGTTCGACCTTCTGTTCGTATAGCGAAAACACCTGTATATGTATAAGGAACAGCTCCATATTATAAAGAACCCTTTTGCAGTGCTGACTTGAGGAATACCCTAGGAAAATTGTCCTTCTCCATCCCGAGACGGCTTGAGCAGCTGAAAGAGACATTAATCCAAATGTTTTTTTGTTTTTTTTATCCATGGTCACACGATAAAGGAGACTAAGGTTCGCCGCACACCAAACTCGAGAAAACGTCGTTGCAAGACGAAACGTCGCGAGACGTCGCATCTGGTGTAGAGACCCCCCAACAGACGAAACTAGAAGGAGCTTCGCTTTGTTGTCGTGGTGATGCCCAAAGACACGCCTAAAGACGTCTCGCTACAACGTCGCATCCGGTGTGCGACCCTCAACTCATTGCTATGGTTTTGGAGACGTCTGCAGCATGCTAGGTGAGACAGGTTTCGACAAAATGTCCTGTCGTGCGACGTTTTGTCGATTTTGGTGTGAGGCCACCCTAAGATAATAAAAAAAAAAAACCTTATTAGGAACCAATTTACAAACCTTCCGTCGACCATGAAATTACTGAATTTATCAGATGCGAAAAAGGAGAAACGGAACCACAACCTACAGTGTGCGCGGCGTATCTTGAGTCCAGCACTTATTTTGTGATCGGCTACGTCTTCCTGGAGGGGGCGGCTTTAACCGACGGCCGCCATTGTTATTTGTAACTACTTTGGATATCAACAAGGTACTCTGCGACCTAACACGTACAATCGAATATTTGTGTTCATTCTGGAGCGAACTCAAGATAGGCCGCGGACACTATAAAATTGAACCTTTACATTAAAAAAAAAACGTATTTAAAATTAATGTATGCACATTGTGCTCACAGTACAATCAGAAAGCAGATGTAGTTCGATGGTTTTTTAAATATTTTTTTACATTATGTATAAGGAACTTTGAAAGAACTTCACCCACAGTTCGCTGAAACTTCTGTATTACGAAGTCTCCAAAGAACCATTTTTTTTTTGGCGGACTAGGTTTTTCGTTATAAAGGGAGCCTGTATTTAACAGAGATGGAACTGACCCACGGGTTGGTCAGTTCTATCTCTGTTAAATACAGGCTCCCTTTATAACGAACAACCGTGGGTCAGTGGGTCGAAAGTGTCACATTTTTTTTCAACGTGGGTCAAGTGGGTCATGGTCAAGACCTTTCACTCCCACCGACCCAAAATAAAGGGACGGGGCCGGGATACATAAATGCTTCTTTTGCATTTATGTTATTCTAAATAAAAACAAAAGTTTCAATTAGAAGGTTTCACAAAGGTCCTTGAAAAAGGTCATCATAAAGGCGACTTGGGAAAAGGTCGAGAAAGGCCTATACATTAAAAAAATATATCACGCATATAAATGGTTCGTGGAAGGATGGACAATCTTTAATGAAGGATGGAGTGTGTGTTGGGGGCGGGGGATGGTGGGTCGTATTTTGTACTTTGTCGGATGGTTCAAGTGGGTCGTGGGTCAGGGCCCCAGAGGGTCAAGGGTTGGAAAAAGTGACCCACTTCCATCTTTGCTATGCAGTGGCTATTAAATAGTAACAAAAACTATATTAAACATTAATAGTAAACAATTCAATTCAATTCAATTCAATTCAACATGTTCATTAGATTTTGTAAAAAATTCAGGACTTCCTGCTGAATAGGCCGGGCACTCTGACCACTGCGCTACCGGGGCGGATATTGGTTACGGTACTGGTGTGGAGGCCAAGAAGCAATGTTGCTTCTTTGCTTGTTTAGGTATGTTTGTTTGCGACCTCTAGGTCACCACAGAGAAAAACTGAACAGCTACTTAGCTAGCAGGAACCTGCAGCCAATATCCGCCCCGGTTGCGCAGTGATTAGAACGCCCGGCCTAGTCAGAGGGAATTCGTGCGTTCGAGTCCCAGTCAGGCCAGTTGTCTTTTCTTTCTTTCTCAGATTAGCGTATCTTGTATCCTTACAAGGCCAGCCTTTAATGCATACGGTTTGCTTCGGCTGTATTTTTTTTTGTTTCCTTTAATTTTGACATCACTCCCATATTTGCGCTGGTGTCTTAAATCAAATCCAACAAATCGTATACGCATTTAATTGTTAAAAGATATCTTATATGTAGGACATACTGCTTTAACCCCCCCCCCCCATCCCATATTTGGGAGCCAATTCGTAGTAGTCCCGGAAGTGAGACGGAAGGGCTATTACTCTCAGTGTGGCGTAGCCCTAATTTATTAGGGGCGATTGAACCCACAAAACGTGGGTTAACCCTTACATCTTTCATTCGTAAAGTTGCACCCGAGAACTACGTAACTGTCTGTCGTTATACGGGGGTTGAACGTGGTTTATCTCCCGCACAAATAAAGCGGGGCTGAGGGGTGCTTGGACGCAATAAACGGGCTGAATGGGCCCTGTTGGACGCGAAGTACACAACGGGTTTTTTTTTCCAACTTTTTTTTTTACTCCCTTTTTACGAAACGAGCGTACACCGGTGGACGCCAGCACCAACAATAAGAAACGCACCCTAAAACCGCAAGTTTGCCCTCAAGAAATCGTTACTTCGTAGTAAAAATGGGTGGAGGCAAACGAAATTGGTTTGCAGCTTGCTTGACATGCCGTTTTAGAGAACAAGCAGAAGAGCGTATACTGGTCAGATAAAGTCGACAAGGTGT